>SNQJ01S0088348.1:9294-26058 GCA_010110895.2 Picea sitchensis
TGAAAATGTCTCCTTGGTATATATAGGAGACTAGGAGGTATAATTACAACTAATGGCCTAAATCCGACATAAATAAAATAACATTACTAATATAATATGCCCCAATTAAGGGGTAATGAGCCAATATTAGGGCTTAACACCATGGACGCAGTGGAAAGAAGAACCACTAGCAGCAAATGAGTAAAGAAGTGATGGATAAAGAGCTCGCTGAGATAAGAGCGAGGATGGAATAGATTGCATTGTGGATGTAGCAGGATGCAAAGATAAAATGGGTATATGAATGGCCTCTGAGGAGGAAATAAAAGTGGCCAATCAAGAAATTATTGGCCTGAAGATAACGGAGACTGTTGAGGAGGTGGTTGAGGCATGTTAGAAGCCTTGGTGACAGAGAAGGAGTGGTTCACACTTGTGAACCAGAAGCTGGGAGAAATCTCAGTGATGATGAAGAGGAGAGATCGAGCAAAGATCTCAGAAACTTCCAAGCGGGCAGTGAGGAATTTTCAATTTTCTAGGTGGGCAATAAGAAAAGGTCACATACTGATCTCAAAGACTTCCAGGAGGGCAGAATGGAAAGTTCATATTGCCATATGGGAAACAAGATGAGATCATTGGAGGGTCTCATAGACTGCGAGGAGGGTAGAGAGGAAATCCCAAATTGTCAGGTGGGCAGGGGAAAATAAGTGAGACTGTCTAAAAGTCTCGGGAGCTGAGAAGTGAGTTCATGTCAGTAGGGAGTGTTGATGGAGATGGGATCGATTGATCTCATAGACTACCAGGTGGGTAGCAGGAAAATCCCATGTTGCCAGGTGGGCAAGGGAGAGCAGATGGGACTGTATAATAGTCTCATGAACTCATAGGTGAGTTCGGATCAGAAAGAGGAGATGACAGAGAAGGAGGATCAGGAGAGAATTCTAATGATTGGAGGGATAAATCTATTCCTACCATATAGCCCAGTGGAGGCTAGTGTGCATGTTGTTGATGCAGCAACAGTAGAAAGACAGCCAGATGTGACTATCGAAGAGATGGAGCAAATATTAGAGGCTGCTCAAGTAGAGGAAAAGGAGCATTCGGAAAAATGGCTCAAAATTTTCAGCCAGGAATCTGAAGGGGATACAACTGTATCACTGAAGCTGACATCAAGAAAAGAAGAAGAGAATGTAGATAAGATGATCACTCCATGGGAGAAGGAGTTGGAGATGCTGGCGGATTGGTTGAACCATCCAGAGCCAGTAGATGACTGCCATGAGAAGACAGTCATGCAGATGATAGCAGAGGATCATTCTGAGGAATCACTCAGAAGTTTCATCAAAGGAGCTGAATAGATGATGACTGTAATGTCGAGGCATGCAACAGAAGACGAAGGATAATTCTAGTCTGAGGAGTAGCTGGAGGAAGCTGGAGATATTCCAGCTGGAGAACTGACAGTCAAGCTGTCAGAAGAGGAAGCTGAGAAGAGACTCAGTGATGAAACTGCAAAAGAAGAGTCTGCAGCAGAGTGGCCAGATAGTGCCACAGAAGAGGAAGAAGATGACATGGGGCATCTAGTTGTTCTACCCATTTGTAGGGAAGAAATGCAGTGGAGAAGTCTGCAAAAGAAGATCCAGCCATTGGAGCAGCTGGACAAAATGATAGAGGAAATCAGAAGGTTGATGTTGAAGTTAGCACAGGAAGCGTTCAACAATGAGAAGCTAAACAACAAGGGACCTACAAGAGTAGCAGGGCAACAACAGCAACAAAGAGATGGAGCAGATGGACAACTCCAAAAAACTGTTTGGGATCCAAGAGGATTTCAACAACGATGTTGGGAATCTCATGAGAAGGAGCTCATGAATGTTTCACAGTAGAGGAGTATGATGCAGGAGCATCAGTCCAAAGTTAGCTACGCGCCAGCCAGCCAACACATCAAGCATGCATTCAATGGAGAGGAGAGGCGCAGCCCTCTCACTTTCAAAATTTCAAATTTTGAAATTGTATTTAATGTTTTAAGGAGCCAAAATCCATGTGTATGTGTAGGATTAGATAAAGAGTCACCTTAAATGGTTGTAAGGCTGGGATCTATATCTGATTCAGACTAGACAGCCCATTCAATGTAATTCAATGCAATTGAATAGAGTAGGTAGCTTGGAGGGAAGAGCTCAAAGATCCCCCTCATGTAAAAGATCTCAGATCTCATTTTAGAAAGGAGGGAGAGAAGAATAGAGTGGAATAGAGAGGAGAGGAGAGCGAGACTTTGTTGCAGTCCGAGCTCAAACACATTATAAAGAGGCATTCATGTTTAATACAAACAGAGTAGTTTTTCCTGCATGTTATTATGTGTATGTGAATGAATGTCTTTATGTGTTGATGATATGCTGTAAATGTATGTTAGTTTGCATTTGCAGGTTACAGACAGAATTCATTGTCTGTTGGGTTCTTTGATTCTAGGTCTGGGTTCTTTGAGGCTTTATGTAAGAGGTTGCATGACAGAATACTGTGGATTCTGTAAGCCAGTGGAAGGAGTGCACTTATGAATTCTTCGAATTCAAACAAAGATGTGCTAAGAGGGTGCACCAGCTCAAGTCACTGACTCAAGGAGAATCCTCAAGGTTGTTGAATACCTCGGAGGTAAGAATGTGTAGAAGAGAGCACAGGACAGACCATAATCATTAAGGGATTCTATAGAATCTCTACTAGGAGGGCATTGAGCAGGTGCATAGAAAGCACAGAGAAGACAAAATTTATGAGAATTATGTAAGACTTTGCCAAGAGGGAATTGAGAAAATGCATAGGGTACATTAGGAGAAGAACTCTATTTTGATTTTGGCAAGAAGAAAAAATCACTGAGGATTCTGGAAACACTCTGTCGGGAGGGCATTGAGTTGGTGCAGGTGTTCACAAAAAGAACTCTTGTTTGAGTTCAGAAAGGAGAAGAAGTGCCGGGAGGAATACCTTCACAGGGTTACTGAACACCCTGTAGGCTCAGCAAGGAGTGCTTGAGTAGGAGGTTTCCAAAGGGAATTTCCATCATTTTAAGGAGAGAAAGGGGCAGAGACCTTATAAGTCTGAGCAATTGAATCTCAACAGGATAAAGACCTATGCAAGGAGTGCACCAGGCCAACGCCTGAGTAAAGTGTGGACAGACAGACAACTGTCTAAAGGCTTGTTAGGCAGCAGGATTGGGAGTGAGAGAGGACTTATTCTAAAGTCCTGAAGCTCAGGACAGATAGCACCTTTGTGTGCAAAGACTCTGAAAAGAGTGCACAGAGCCGAGGGCTCAAATAACCAGAGGTTATTTGAAAGATTGTTGCAAGGAATGCAAACATGATCTCACTTGGAGATTTAAGTTCACAAGCGAAATCTTAGGAGGGTTAGTTCCTTTGAATAGTTCAAAGGAAGACGGGGAGCGAATTCATCATGCAGAAGTTAAGTTTGGTGGAAGGATACCAAGTCAGTTTGGGCAGAGGCCATTGAAGCATGAATCGAGGGTCAGAATTCTCTGTGGAGAGTTCGTGAAGTCGCGAGGACCATACGATCCAGTGGATCTGTATCGACGGTGAGAAGCCTTCATGAAGGAAGTGTGAAATTGTGAGAGTCATTGGATGTGGTAGAGTTGCAAGGTTATTAGAGGTCGGTGAAACCGATCACCTTAGAATCCAGGATCAACGTGAGCCATTGATCATCCTTTGTGTAAGCCATTGGATCATATCGCGAACTTGGGGTTCATGAGTTTGGAGGCTAGACCAAATTTCTTAGTTTGTGTGAAGTTTTGAGTTGCCAGAAATAGAGAAGGATATCCAGACCGTTGGATCCGAAACACAGGAGAACCGTGGGATCAAAAATTTCGTGGTTATCGCCTATCAGGGGTTTGGAACTTGAGAGAGTTTGTTTTCGACTTCAGAAGTCACAAAGCACCAAGTGTCGAGGGCTCATGCAAACATGTGACCCATCTGTAAGTGGGGATTGTGTGGATGACAGGTGGCATGACAATAAAATGCCAGGAGAAAGGTGGAAGTGGTGACAGGTGGTGGACATGTGTCATTTGGAAAGAAGTCAACCCATTGTTGACTTATCACGCCTCAGGGATTGGCAAAGGAGGAGCACAAGGTCTCAACGCTCCAACTCACAGAGTTGAAAGTTGTGAAAGGCACTTACACTAAGGCCTGGGTTGTGGTTGTGAGGAGGCGAAGAATCACACCAGGTGCACATGGTGCAGGTGGAGTTTTCGTGAAGGACCTGTGGATCGGATTTGTTGAAGGTTTCAGCAGGGAACCAAAAGAGTCGCTTCAACTCGTGGAGAAATTAAAATGATCGTGTGTGGATCGCAGCTCGAGTGAAAGGGGGTATGCGCCATCAATCTGTACCATAAACAAATGCAATAACCATGCACCAAACATGTACACATAACTTGTCACAATAACTTGTCGAAACAACCTGTAATCAACCGATACCATAAACAAGTCTATCAACCATGCAACAACCTGTACCATCAATCCATGCATCAACCATGCACCAAATATGTACCAATCATGCATAAAATAAACATAAACTATTACTCATCAAGATGTACCAACATCATCAACTATACACCTCATGTATGTGCTTACTCATCAACTACTTGTCTCAACCATGTACCCAACATGTACCTCAACTAAAATCCCCCATCAATTTCATCATCCAAATCTGATGTGTAACTCTATAATATACCTGGTGTATATCATCACATACCTTCAAACCTTCCTTAACTTTAACAACAAGAGACTAGCATTTTCATCAAACTTTACTTTAGTCTCACATGACTAATTTTGGATTAGTCAACAAACCTAACTTGAAATAATCATAACTATGTACCTGTAATAAATAAATATCTGTAAATAGTACACAATGTTATTCAGTGTGTTTTATGCAATTCCTCCAGGTTTCCCTACTTGGAACCTCTCAGAAAAGGAGTTATAGAAAAAACGGCATACCTTGTTGAATTCTGTCTTATTCTAGAGAGAGAACTTGTAGAGAATGCCCCACACAAAATATTTGTTTTATGGATCTAAAAATGGTACACATAATACTACAGACTGTACTCTAACCAATACATTTGGTCTTACTGAATTTGGATTTGTTATGAATAAGTTATAACGTTTTTACCCGAAACACTTGTTTTAGACAAGTTTTAGGACTAGCCAAAAACCTTATTTTCCACGGAGTGTAACTCCAAAAATACAACGACCCACAAGATGAAATATTTATCACAACTACTTGGATATGTTTCCTCAATGAACTCCCAATTTCACGGTCTGAATCATTCTAGAAAAAAAATATTGTGAAAATGGTGAGATGACCTGTATATAACATACCTTAGAAAGCATCATCAAAACAATTTATCCTCCCTTGAATTTCGGCCTTCTTTACTTCACCTTCCCTCTGAAAAGTGACTTAGATATCCTTTTTTTACCTTAGTCACTTGTATATATTCAATATGCTCAAGTGTAATTAAAATGAGAAAGCCTTGCCTCTTATTTATACTTTCATGTAGCTTCCTCAAGGGGTTGCCTTCTAACCATCTTAACCCACTTTCCTTATTTTAGGGCTAACCCTCTTCTAACCACTTGTCCACTTAGTAATTTCTCCATTAATTTTATTATTTAAATAATTTCTTTTGTATCCACTTTGACTTATAGTACACTCATCACTTCACTTTTTTATTTAAATAATTTCTTCTTTGGAACCACTTTGACTACTTTGACCTTTTGGGGCTTCTAGATGACTCATGAGGGTTCTCCAACTTCACATGGCCATAACTCTCTAACTGTGATGAGTTATGTGACATTCCACATACCACTGGAAATGGCATGACATGTACTATCCATCTAGACTAGTCTTTCCTAGAAATATATCAAAACACATACCATTATCCATCAAACAAAGTTGTGTCCATTACGCAAACCTTTGTTCTATCGTACTTTCTTCAAGGGTTGACATCAATGACAACCAACCCAATTAATCAACATATTTGACTAACATGAGTGAACTTTCTGTAGTGTTTTCCCAAGACTTTATGGCTGCACACAGATTCATACCTTAACATTTTGTAGTGTTGGACTTTTTAATCATCTTATGAAATAATTTTTTCATAGCACTCTTTCCCAAGTACCTATGCTTATATTTAACTAAATTTAAACCTTCTCACCTCTTAAGAACTGAAAATTTGTAACTCTACAAAAATGTGTAACCAACAAAAATTGTTAGTCTGCTCATAGCACAAGATCGTGAAATGTGAAATCGTAAAGAACCCTAGTGCATGGCCCTAGGTCACAACAGAGGTCACATAAAGGAAGGGGATTGGAATCTAAAGAAGCCATAGTTGACTGGCTATAACTATGAGAACGTAGTGATGAAATCATCCAGATAACTCAAGGAGTTGCAGGGTGATCGCAAGAGGAGTTGAAGAGTCTTGAGGTAACTGCCAATGGAATGAAGATTGATCATAAAGACAATTGAAAAATGGAAAAGTGTCGAACACTGTAACTGCAACAGAGAGGATAAGCTCGAATGTGATAGAGAAGATGAAGATTCACACTACCAGAGAAGGCAGAGAATCTCAGGATAAGCCCAGTGATGATGAACGCATGGAGCTAACAACCAGAGAAGATGAAGAGTCTATATGATGATCAAGTAGAGGTCTCGATGTGAGAAAGAGAGGAAAATAAGAGAAGTGAAGGAATTTTTCCAGTGAGACATACAGTCATAAGGAAGAGAGGTAGTGAACAACCTATAGGGCAGAAAAATGATGTATTGAAGAACATGCAAAGGCATTGCGCAGAGCATGCAGTTGATGCACAAAGAATATAAAAATGCATAACATAGAAGAGATGGGTCTTGTTGTTGAGAGTGTTTCATGCGGGTAGAAGCATGTTGTGTGCAAGAGATGAAACACACAGAAGAGGCGTGGTGCATAGAATGGAAAGAAGACACAAAACAAAGGAAGAACAGAAATGCATATCTGAGAGAAGAACAAAAAGTGCAGCAGACACGAGGAGAGAGACAATTAATCCATAGTTAAATGTTGTATCACTGTGATAAATTCAATAAAGAAAAGATTTATATTTCAGGGTGGTAAGGAGGTGCTAGGGAGGACTGTTGTCCTCAGATTTTCAAGTGGGTCCTTGAACATAGGGAGTTGTAGCTTCCATCTGGTTCCAGCCAGAAAAACCAGGGTGGCAGGGTAGTACAAGGGAGAACAATTATTCTTTGTTATACAAGTTGGTGCATGTGTGACTCGAAGTTGGTGCTTCCATCCAGTTGGTGCTGGAACACTTAGCGAGTTGGTGCTTCCTTCTACTGGGTGCTATAGAAACCAGGGAGTTGGTGCTCTCAGCAAGATGCAACTTGAAAAACAAAGTTTGTAGCCTCACAATGAGTTGGTGCTCATAAGAATGATAATGTACAAAAAATAAAGCTTACTTATCATATCAATTAGAAGAGGTTTTTCCCTTTATTGGTTTCCTCAGGAAATATCTGTCTCTGTATATTTCATGTGTGTGATTGATCTTCAATATTCTATTACTTACATCTTTTCATTATTGTGATCATCATTGAGTGTGTTTTAAAGAGTTTAAAATAGGCATAATTTTTTAAGCACAGTAACAACTTATTCACCCCCCCCTCTCAGTTGTCCAACATGATTGTCAGTCATGCGAGCCACACATTATGCACGTTGTACATAGTGTTATCCTATGCAGATATGCACACACTGTCTTTGTTGAATGTGCATGAAAATTCATGATCTTTTTTTCATAATTTTGTGACTATCTACCAATCGTGGTTGTGATCCTCCTATAATTATTGGTTGTATGTTGTACTTGTGTTGATTGTTTCTTCATCCATTGTTTGTATTTGTATGAGAAATTTTTTGGTGATAAAAAATACTTAGGACTTTAGAAATAATATTCTATTATTTCCTAGGCTTAAGCCCCTTGACTTAGCCCCTTTTTCCCTAAGCCCTTATCCCGCCTTTCCCTCTCATGGATTCTTAACCCCCCATACTCTTTCGTTTAACCTGGTCTATAACAATTTTGTATTTTATTAATAATATGAACGATTACTTATAACAATGATATGCTCATAAACATTTTAACATCTAGGATCTTAGGCTTAATAATCACATGAGTAATATGAACTATGATATCTTAGCTCACTAGCCTATAAACATATGTACATTTATTGGACATGGTGTTCACATTCATGTCAAAGGATATCAATATGCTCAATATTGGATATAATGTTATGAAGTTGACATTGATGTCAAAGAGGGTATGTGATGTTGGTATTGTCATTGATTCAAGGAGGTCAATATTATGGTCATCGTCATAAACATTGTGCATATGATATTGTCAAATGCATGCATTGTCTAAACAATGATTACTTATGGATACTAAATCTTTCCTATCTAAATGAAAAGGGAAAAAAATCAAAATCCGATGCTCAATAAAATGTGTAAAAGAGTCCATTATGAGATTCTCTATTAGACATCTTCAAATTTGACTTGGACAGCTTTGAATTAAATTGTAACATCCCCAGCATCCAACTAGACCATGCCACATAAAAATTTCTGAACTGTATACAAATTAAAACATATACACACATAATCTCTTGAAGATTTATATATATATATAACTTAAAATAGATGAAAGCATTCTGTAAATGCACATATTCATGCAGAATAATAATAAAAATACACATGCAACACACATGGGAAAAAAACAAAAAAATAAACACATAAATCATAATGCAACATGTAATTTAACACACAATTGACACTTATCTTGGTAAAAATATCACCAACTACATGCAGACCTTCCACGAACCTCCCAGCCTTAGACCACATTGCTCATCACTCTCAACAGTGGGTCACCCCTAATTTGGGACTAAACTCCACCCGAGTAAAGGGATTCCTAACCAGGATGATGTATCTAAGACAACAATAAAAACACCCTCACAGGTGCCAACTCAAACTAACAACCTACATTCCCTCATTCTCCACATGCCTGTCCCACCCCAGGAAGTGTTCCCTTTATCTAATCAATAGTCCTTCGGATATCGCACTTCCTTTCCAGGACTTTACCAATACGCTGAAAAGGAAGTCTTAGAGTCCTATAGATGCAGTTTGGCACCTTTGGGAAATAAATTCCCAACAATTATCTCACCCAGAGAGAAATTTCTCACAGGCCTGAAAACTCACCTCTTCAGTATCCCATGGGCCTGACAACCCACCTCTTCAGCCTAGCTCACAATCTAACCAAGTAAATATATAGGTACAGGTACAGGTATGGGTACGGGTACATGTACAATGATAGTAACTGTTATAGGAGAATCCCCTTGCGGACAAGTGGATTTCCTCTTGGATGCTAGACCCCTAATTCCAAGATAGAAAGTGCTATTATCGACACTTCCATTCCTTTATCATAAAGCTAAACTATCAAAGAAGAAGAGGAAAGAATGGTAAATACCTCTTTACCGATGTTTTTCCTTGCTCGCTTAGGGATGATCTTGATCTCCATGTTCAGTTGAAGGTCTTGTGATACAATGAGAAATAACAACAATACTTCCTACTCTACTATTATTATCTTCATAATGAATCTATGAAAGATACAAGTTCATATGCAAAAACTTTAAAGGAAACATGCCAAGCATGAATTTATATTAATGAGAACAAAGTGTTACTTACACCCATGGATGTAGTGCAACAACTTCACAAAGCTCCATTTGTCCAGACCCTTGCTCAAATAATCCACACATAGAATGTTGATGCTTCAATGATATGTCCCTTATGAGATCATAAGTTAGATGCTTTACAATGTCTCTCCCAATACCACTTATGAGATCATAAGTTTGGTATTTCTTAATCTCTATCTCTACTGTATGTTTCCTATGAGATCATAGGTTTCATACTTCCAATATTTTCATGTACCTTTCACCAAGAGAAGGCCTCCTTATATAATCTTGGAGAGACCCAACCACTTGATATATCTTTGGGATAATTTGAGGATTCCTCTCCTTCAGTTTTGGATCTTCCCTAAGATCATGCCTTGAACTCATATTCGAATCCAACCAACTTCAGAGATTGAGGGGATTCTTCCCTGATTTATCTCAACAAACCAAAATTCTCTCAGGAAGGGTAGCCCTCCCCCAAAATGGTGCACAGAGTGTTTCAAGGCTCCCCCAAATATGGCTAGGGAGCATCGGTGCTCCCTGACAATGGGTAGGGGAGTGTTGCCTTCCAAAAATCATTTTTAAGTAGTTTTTCCAGTGGCAAAAGGCTTGTACTCCTTGTCAAGTGATTTATCCTCTCAAAAACCAGTCTTTGAGGTGTCTTAAGTGTCCTTCTGATGTTGTTAGAAAAATGACATAGGAAAGATGGAAGTATGATGTTTATGAAACTTGCGACACTTGTGGTCAAGATGTGACACTTGCGGACAAGATGCAACACTTACAACACTTGTAAAGATGACACTTGCGACACTATTGAAGTGAGTAATTTTGATGTGTAACAATAATATCAAGTTACTGATGACAGTTGAATGAGTGAGCGAATGATGATGGAAAAATGAATGATTGGAAAAATGAACTAAGTCCAGACTATATTTATGCATTCTCCCAACATGACACTTGTCATGTTGAGAGGTACTTTGATCCACTTGTCCGCATCCTTAGAACTTAGGATAAAATAATTATCCATACTTTATACTTTAAGAAATATTAATATAATATTAATTTTTGGATTAAGCTCACTGTATTAGCCCGTTATCCTTAACTTTTATCCCCCCCCTCTTTCCCTAACTAGTGTATGTTATTCCCCCATACTCTTTTATCGTGGTCGGTTTACACACAACGATGTATAATATTAATGATATGAGCATTTACATATACAAAAATAGGCCCCCTAGCCCTTAGCATCTAGGTTCTTCGCCCTAATAATCACATAAGCCTTCTAGATTATGATAAAATGGCTCACCAACCTACAAAACACAACATATACATAGAGGCTCTCTAGCCTCAAAATCGTGCACACTTAAGGTTTTTGCTTGTGGTATCCTGTAGTGTGCACACTTTATCATTTTAGCATGCAGTACCTGTGCACACTATACCATGGAAGGTGCATGCAAAATTATATCAACAACTCACCAGCTTATAAGCATTTTTAAATTTATATTTACAATTTGGGTTCAACCTAGGGGTATTACAATCCCCTCCCCTTATTTATGCATTGTCCTCGGTGCATTATATACCATGTACCATTCAAATTATTTAAAATCAATATCCAAGCTTTAGCTATTGGCAACTTGATATCCATATGGTGCTCTACTTTCCAGCACCAATTCTAGTATTTAGACTACGACTAGAAATCAATTTCTCTATTCCATAGAGCTTCTTCCGGGAATAATTTAGCTCATTGTTCCATTGGACACACCCTCCTTATGGAAGCTACCATTCCATAAGAATCCTTGGGTTACCTCCTCCTTTTTGCATTCACCCTTCTAGGCTCAGGAATCCCTTCACTGATATGCAATCCTTCAACCATCCATCTTGCTAGGGCTATCACACACAAGGAGAGTGTTAACCCATTACCAGAACCCCACCAAGGATCTACAATTATAGGGCTTTAATGTCCTCAACAATATTTGTTATTTTCCATCATTCCAACTTTAATCAATATTATCTCATCTGCATCACACATATGCAGTTATCATGAGAGAACATTATAAAAATTCCATTTTATAAATCAAATTAATTTCATGAGGAATTCAACTTTTTCCAAAATATGAAATTCTATTTCATAATTTTTTATTTTTTTTGTTGCAATAATAAGATCTAGTCTTCTTTCTGGATTTCATCCAACACCATGTTGAATACCATTTTTTTTGCAATGATTTTATCTTGCATACAACCATCAAATTGTCAGTATTTCATGTACATCATATTTTAATTGCAATATGTACAAAAACCTTATGCAATGATCTAAGAATTGCCTACACCTAACAATCCAATCACAATTACTAAAAACATTATTAGATAGAATGACTCATCATTCTATGCATATGCATGTTCACAATTAATAACAGTAAGTTCATTATTTCAATTTTCTGATCATAAATGTTTTTGTAGTCATTATTCATATGACTACCTGACTTGCAACTTTCCTGTTGCAATGTCTAAGGGTTCCTGAAATGTTCTCAAATCCATGAGTTAGCAACATTTCAGCCATTAGTATAATTATTTCCATTCAAAACATATATACATGCACTCACAAAATGCATTCAGCAATTGCATTTAAGTATACAATTCTATCATGTATGAGTGCAACTCTGCCACTTACTAGACATGAGTGCAACTCTCAATGCCTATTTATTCAATGCACCTTTGCATTGATTATTAGAATGATCTTTATCTAATTCATGTATCTCACCATTCATAAATTGGAAATGGTCAATGTCTTGACACAGTCTCAACACACTTCCCATTGTCTTCTCGATTATTTTGATGCCTTCATTTTCGACCCAGACACTACACCAAGAATAAAATTTTGTGGTGTACATTAGTGTTAGCAAAAAGGTTGCAGTCCAATTTTTTCTTAAAGGTAGGAATCTCATTGGGTATTTGTTTGGAACGTAACCTTTATATATCCACACCTTTCCATATCCAACCTTGTCTTGGTCTCATACACGACTAGCTTTCGTGGCATCATTCCTATAGTAAGTTCTTATCTTTTATTTCTTTGGTTATTACCTCATAACCAAATTAACATGACATGTTACTATGTCAGTGTGTGCATTCAAAAGATAAAAATATTTTATAACTATAACAAGCCTCTATCCTTTACCACACCTAGTGGTATCTTATTCATGTTAATACACTTAAACAATACCATACTGGGTATTATAAAAATTCAATTTGGGGAAATTCTTACCTGAATTTCCCTTTGGAAATTATGCAACATAATTTCAAAAGAGAAATACTTACCTGCATGGCTACCATTAAACGAATTTAATGCTACCTGATTAGTTTATGACAGTAGAATCTTTCATTCCTCTTTATATGTCTTATAATCAACATTGCATTTTTTATTGCTTCCTTCCATATGCAGCAACATTATCAACAACACTTGCAAACATGCAATAATTCTCACTTTATGGTTGTTCCAACAAGCCATAACATACTTGTTTCTATAGTAATTGCACCAACTTATTTCTCTCTGTATCACTTTTCCTTGTTTATTCTAGAAGTCTTCAATTCTTTCAGATTCCTAAATCTTCATGTGCTCTTCACTGAAACCACTGTGCATGATCATTTCTGACTTGAGCACTTTCTATCCAAATCAATCTTTCCTACCTTTGCATTTCCAACCAAATACTAAAATAATATTAACCTTCATCTTTTATTTATTTCCTGGATCCATCTATCCCAACTCATACTTGGATGAATTATAATTCGAATCATGTTGTCTTATAGACTTTGGATCTTCAACATCCATTTACTTTTCAGATTGAATTACTTCAGCTCTTTCTTGATTGAATACTTTATTACTCGATTTATATTCCACTCTTGTATTCTCCTTGCCAACTAGACTCAAACTTGGTTTGCATAGCCAATATCTAGCACATTGTAAGGATGCACATATGCCTCCTTCTCTAGATACATAGAATTAATTAAAATGAATTAATACTTCTTTTAATTTACCATAATAATTTCAAGTGATACTTCCACCCCCTGGAAATGTCACTCATGGCTCTATGCCACTTGATATGGATTCTTCTCAGGAACCATCTCTTTTTCATTCAAAACCACGCATAGAACCATTTTCTTCTTCATGGTTCCTTACTAAATTTCTACAAAGATTCATTTCACTTTTAAGTCTTTCTTGGCCTTGACATCTCAATGCTATTGTGGAAATATATTCAATACCTTTGGAATGAATCAATAATCCTCTACTATTATTTCTTTCCCTCATGGATTTTTGTCTTGCATTCCCATTAGCTTTATATCTACCTCATGATTTCTTCTTCCATTATCCTAGGATCTTCATGGACTTGCAACTACATATTATGTTGATATTAATTTTCAGCATTCCACTATTATTTGGATCCCTTTGATCCAACTCCTACCTGACCCAATTATATTTCCAATCATGTTTTCTCAGTAACCTTGGATAGTTAACACCAACTTCCTTCTTGAGGTACTTGATTATCCCTTCCTTATCTGATCATATCAACACTTGGATTTCCTTGATGACTATTACTTTCTCCTGTCTTGACCAATCTGATTTCAACCAACCTTACATAATCCACTTCCATCATGCCCTCTTGATGCACATATGCCTCAACCGACACACCTTACTTATGTTCACCTTTCATTTATTTACCCTTGAAGTGATGCCTTTCATACCATGCTTCCATTGTGCACTCTGATAACCATAAGGGAAGCATTACTCTATAATTGCATAGATAATCCCTAGATATGATGCACTCTTTATCCATATATGAATTAAGCCTCTTCTTTATCTGATTAATATCACTTGGATAATCAATTCCTTTTATAATAGATCTGAATCTAATGTATTTCTTAATCTGTGTATTGGTTTCTTTGGGAGTGAATGTACTTTCACTTATTCATTCACTACATGATCTATTCATTTGCCCATATTCCATTGAATACTTTGTTGGATTACTAAGAGGGGGGTGAATTAGTAATAGAGAAATAATCCTTTTTAACCAAAAAATGAGAGTGTTATATCAATATATCATTATCATCCAATAGTTTCATAGTAAATAAACAATGAACAAATGAGAAATCATACACATACACAGTACACCAATTTGTTTACGTGGAAACCCAAAGAAAGAGAAAACCACATAAATTTTTTTCTTATATGTCTTTAAGATTTACATTCATTGGAAGCATCAAATTCCTTTGTTTTCTAGCTGCAACTGGAAGGAGGCTCCAATCCCCTAGTTTCTCAGGCTATGACATGGAGGAATCTCCAACTCCTCAATTCTCTAGCTACAACCAAAAGGAGGCTACAACCCCCTAGTTTCTCTAGCTACAACCTGAGGGAAGCTCCAACTCCCCAATTCTATGGTTACAAACAGAAGGAGGATACAACCCCTTATGTTCTCCAGATACAAATAGAAGGTGGATACAACCACCTGTCATTTCCCCGTCCTACCACCCTGACGTAGAAGTAGAATGATTTAACCACTATCACTGTGAGATATACTACTGTAAACTTGTACCAATCAACCTGTAATCGACCTGTAACAACCTGTACCAATAACTTGTGCCAAAGTGTACCATACATCAACCTATACCTTATCTTGTACCATAAACAAATGCATCAACCATGCACCAAAACTATACAAATAACATGTCCAAACAACTGGTAATCAACCTATACCATAAACAAGTGCATCAACCATGCACCAACCTGTACCTAAACCTATACCATAAATGAGTGCATCAACCATGCACCAAATATGTACCAATCATGAATCAAATACACATAAACTCTGACTCATAAAGATGTACCAACATCATCAACTATACACCTCATGTATGTGCCAACTCATCAACTACTTGTCTCAACCATGTGCCCAACATGTACCTCAACCAAAATTCCTCATCAATTTCATCATCCAAATATAATTTGTAACTTTATAATGGACTTGGTGTATATCATCACATACCTGCAAACCTTCCTTAACTTTAACAATAAGAGACTATCATTTTCATCAAACTTTACTTTAGTCTCACATGACTAATTTTGGATTAGTCAACAACCCTAACTTGAAATAATCATAACTATTTACCTATAATGAAAAAATATTTGAAAATAGTAAAAATCTTTCTTTAGTGTCTTTTATGCAATTCCTCTAGGTTTCACTACCTGGAACCTTTCATAAAAGTAGTTATAGCAAAAATGGCATACCTTGTTGAATTCTAGCTTATTCTAGAGAGAAAACTTGTAGAGCGTGCCCCGTAAGAAATATTTATTGTATGGATATGAAAATGGTGCACATAATACTACATATTGTACTATAATCAATACATTTTGTCTTAAATAATTTGGATCTGTTATGAAGAAGTTATGACATTTTTACCCGAAACACATGTTTTAGACTAGTTTCAGGACTAACCAAAAACCTTATTTTCCATGGAGTGTAACTCAAAAAATACAACGACCCACAAGTTGAAATTTTTATCACATATACTTGGATATGTTTCCTCAACGGCCTCCCAATTTCATGGTCTGAATAATTCAAGAAAACAATTTATTGCAAAAATGGTGAGATGACTTGCAAATAACATACCTTAGAAAGTATCATCAAAAGAATTTATCCTCCCTTGAATTTTGGCCTTCTTTACTTCACCTTCCCTATGGAATTCGACTTAGATATCCTTTGGTTACCTTATTCACTTGTAGATATTCAATATTCTTAAGTGTAATTAAAATGAGAGAGCCTTGCCTCTTATTTATACTTTCATGTAGCTTCGTCAAGGGGTTATCTTCTAACCATCTTAACCCACTTTCCTTATTTTAGGGATAACCTACTTCTAACCACTTGTCCACTTAGTAATTTATCCATTAAATTTATTGTTTAAATAATTTATTTTGTATCCACTTTGACTTATAGTACACTCATCACTTCACTTTATTATTTAAATTACCTTCTAACCATCTTAACCCACTTTCCTTATTTTAGGGCTAACCCACTTCTAACCACTTGTCCACTTAGTAAT
>SNQJ01S0088348.1:26108-40311 GCA_010110895.2 Picea sitchensis
ACCTTCTAACCATCTTAACCCACTTTCCTTATTTTAGGGCTAACCCACTTCTAACCACTTGTCCACTTAGTAATTTATCCATTAACTTTATTATTTAAATAATTTCTTTTTTATCCACTTTGTCTTATAGGACACTCATAACTTCACTTTACTATTTAAATAATTTCTTCTATGGAACCACTTTGACTACTTTGACCTTTTGGGGCTTCTAGATGACTCATGAGGGTTCTCCAACTTCACATGACCATAACTCTCTAATCGTGAGGAGTTATGTGATATTACACATACCATTGGAAATGGCATGACATGTACTATCAATCTAGAATAGTGTTTCCTACAAATATATCAAAACTCATACCATTATCCATTAAACAAACTTGGGTCCATTACCCAAACCTTTGTGCTACCATAATTTTCTACCAAACTTTCTTCAAGGGTTGACATCAATGAAAACCAGCCCAATTAATAAAAAATCTCCCCCTTTGGCATTGATGGAAACATTGTGATGAAATAATAAATTCATATCATGTAATACTAAATTCATATCACTCATGCTCCCCCTGTGACCATTTCTCCCCCTGGAACCATGCCTCTGTGCTCTACATCTGATAAATCTCTCCACCTTTATCATCAATGGAAAGGTATAATTCCATCCAAGGATGCTCCCCAAAACTAAAATGTCCTTTGGGATAGTCCCCCTGACTTAACTCTTCCTGAAATTGATCTCCCGACCTGAATCGTCCTCTTTATGGTGCTTCCTTGTGTAAATATAATACATATAAGATTAGCATTCAAAAGAATTCATTTTGGCGTAGAAATTACTTCGAGTCTCTCGAAAAGATACTCCAACGCTTCCCGTGTAATAGGTTTTGTAAAGATCTTTTCCACTTGTTCTTTTGTTCCCACTTATTCAACTTTGATGTTATTATTTGCAACCTGTTCCCGTAGAAAGTAATACTTGATTGGAATGTTCTTCGTATTGGATTGCATCAATGGGTTCTTTGAGATATTGATGGTGCTTGTATTATGACAATAGATTGGAATGGGCTCATCATACTCAACGTGTATATCTATCAGAGTGTGTTTTATCCATAGAACCTATGTAAAACATCTTGTTGCTACAATATACTCTGCCTCGACTATAGATAAATATACAAATTATTTATTATTTCTTATCCAATATACTAAACACTCACCCAAGTAGAACGTTTCTCCATTGGTGCTTCGTTGGTCATCAATGCAACCTGCCCAATCTGCATCTTTGTTTCTGATAATCTGATCTGAATGATGATTCTTCTGTACTCGTTTTCTAGGTGTCTTTGGAGGAACTTGCTGAACTTGCTCTTCTACTTTTGTCTGATCCTTTTCATATTCCTCTTATACTTTTTGTTCATATTTTTCTTCTTCTTCATAAATATGTTCCACCGATTCATTTTCTTCTTCCTTTGATTCTCATCCACTTGTTTCATCAATTTTTACATTGATGCTTTCCACAGCTTTGTTCAATATTAGATTGTAACACTTGTATGATTTCCTTTTACTTGAGTAACCGACAAGTACTCTTTTGTCCACATGAGAGTCAAACTTTCCCATTATGCCATCTTCTCTTTTGATGTAGCATTTGCTTCCAAGTATTCTGACGTGATTCACATTTGTTGGTGTTCCTTTTCATAGCTCGTAGGGAGTTTTTTCATTGTTGCTTCTGGGAATTAATCTATTTTGAATGTGAATTGTTGTATGCACTGCATGTGTCCAAAAAATATTTGTCAATTTGGAATCCATTAGCATTGTTCGAGCCATTTCCTATGTAATTAACAACAATATTGTTCCTTTGTCTCTGAACCACTCTCTGAACCAATCTATGAATCCATGCTCTCGTCCACTATCATATATCTATACAAAACTACTAAGTGTTCTTACAAATCTATCTTTGTCCATATTGTCTAAGACTCTGCTGCAAAATTGTCCATAATGCTGACCCATTTATTACTATACTATCATGAAGTATTCACTACTACAACTGATTAATCTATCAAACTGCACTTCTGCTAACTGACTACTCTAGATCTGTCTACTCAAACTCTGCAATTTGCTTGAAGGATGGTTCTTTGGTATGTCATATCTATATAATAGACTCTCCCTATCTAATATTCATGTTACCTGGAAGTCTCTAAGTCGGATGGCTCAGAACAATGTGTTCTCTGATGTGTATTCATCATTATCTTCATTGGTAGATTCATTATCTCTATGAGCTATGACTTCTTTTTTCTGTTTGTGGATTCATCTTTCACTACAATTCCTGAAAGTACAATCTCTTGAAATTGTTCCTTATTTACCTGTCCTTATTTCCTTTCAATTATTTCCAAACCTTTCTGTATCTCACATCTTTTTTTTTCTCTGTAGAATTTTCTTCATATCATTTTATTTCCAACCTTGTGATCTCTTGGACCTGGTCTTTGTTCACCCATTCTTCATGTTTTATTATCCATACTTTCTTATATATGATATCAGTGTTGTATTTCATGGAAGTATCAATCATTCTTCTACAATCACTATCTATGTTTCCATAGTTATGAAATTTGTAACATTCAATGTTACATGGGGCCACATAGGCATTTCTTGCTTGAACATTTATTTTATAATCCCTGCAATCTGCAACCTTATCTCCAAAATAAGTACAATAAAAACAATGACCATAAAAGAAATTTGCATACTTGGGAGTGAATGATATTCTTTGTGGTGTAGTCCTTTTGAATTTCTTCCTTGACTGATCATGATCATGATTGAAGCTTCTTTGTGGCTTGCACATGGATGGTATTCTTGAATATGTATCTTCAACAGTTTTCTTAGATTCTCATTGACCATGATTCCTTCCTTTGAGTACTTCTCCATAACTCTTTCTATTTTCTTCATTCTTCTTTTCTAGCAACCTAGAGTGCTTCTCTTCATTATCTTTAACTGATGTTGATGTTTCTATCTCTTCAATGTTCTTGTTGAGCTTGATGTTTTTACTTCTCAATGTGATAACTTCTTCTTCAAGATTCTCAACCTCTTATTCTTTCTTCATTATCTGAGACTTCATGACTTATTATGTTCTTTTCGCTTCTTCAAGCTATATTTTTAATGTGATTATTTCTTCTCTTTCTTTTCTTAGTTCATCTAAAGCATTAATCAATTATGTTTCATAATTGTCTTCCTTTTCAATTAGTTTTTCTATCTCATTTCCTTCATAGAATTATATTTCAAGATGTCTGTGTTTTTCAAAATTAAAGAAAAACAACATACCTTTGTTGATTATGTACTCTTCATCTTTTGAATCTATTTGACATGGTGCACTTATTTGTTCTTGATCTGTACCTTCATATTCTTTGACATTTTATGAATCTGTGATGGGTGAAGAATATATGTCATGTAACTTATCCCAAAGTTCTTTGGCTGATGAACATTTACAAAAAAAATCTCTTACCAGATTAGGTAATCCTTCCCAGATGAAATCCATTGCTATTGTGTTATTCTTCTTCAATTCCTTCTTGGCTACAATATTTTCCCTTTTTGAACTATCATATCCTATAATGTTGTAAAAATGTACCAATCAACCCGTAACAACCTTTAATAATAACTTGTTCCAACATGTACCATACATCAACATGTACCTTAATCTGTACCATAAACAAATGCAATAACCATGCACCAAACATGTACAAATAATTTGTCACAATAACCTGTCCAAACAACTTGTAATCAACCGGTACCATAAACAAGTGCATCAACCATGTACCAACCTGTACATCAACCTGTACCATCAACGTGTGCATCAACCATGCACCAAATATGTACCAATCATGCATCAAATACACATAAACTATGACTCATAAAGATGTACCAACATCATCAACTATACACCTAATGTATGTGCTTACTCATCAACCAATTGTCTCAACCATGTACCCAACATGTACCTCAACTAAAATCCCTCATCAATTTCATCATCCAAATATGATTTGTAACTCTGTAATAGACCTGGTGTATATCATCACATACCTACAAACCTTCCTTAACTTTAACAACAAGAGACTAGCATTTTCATCAAACTTTACTTTAGTCTCACATGACTAATTTTTGAGTAGTCAACAACCCTAACTTGAAATAATCATAACTATGTACCTGTAATAAATAAATATCTGAAAATAGTACACAATGTTCTTTAGTTTCTTTTGTGCAAATCCTCTAGGTTTCACTACTTGGAACCTCTCAGAAAATGAGTTATAGAAAAAATGGCATACCTTGTTGAATTTTGGCTTATTCTAGAGAGAGAAATTGTAGAGCATGCCCCACACGAAATATTTTTTTTATGGATATGAAAATGGTACACATAATACTACAGACTGTGCTCTAACCAATACATTTGGTCTTACTAAATTTGGATTTTTCTATGAATAAGTTATGATGTTTTCACCTGAAACACCTGTTTTAGACTAGTTTCAGAACTAGCCAAAAACCTTATTTTCCACGGAGTGTAACTCCAAAAACACAACGACCCACAAGATGAAATATTTATCACAACTACTTGGATATGTTTCCTCAACGACCTCCCAATTTCATGGTCTGTATCATTCTAGAAAAAAATTATTGTGAAAATGGTGAGATGACCTGTAAATAACATACCTTAGAAAGCATCATCAAAACAATTTATCCTCCCTTGAATTTCGACCTTCTTTACTTCACCTTCCCTCTGAATTGCAACTTAGATATTCTTTGTTTACTTCAGTCACTTGTAGATATTCAATATGCTCAAGTGTAATTAAAATGAGAAAGCCTTGCCTCTTATTTATACTTTCATGTAGCTTCCTCAAGGGGTTACCTTCTATCCATCTTAACCCACTTTCCTTATTTTAGGGCTAACCCACTTCTAACCACTTGTCCACTTAGTAATTTCTCCATTAATTTTATTATTTAAATAATTTCTTTTGTATCCACTTTGACTTATAGTACACTCATCACTTCACTTTTTTATTTAAATAATTTCTTCTTTGGAACCACTTTGACTACTTTGACCTTTTGGGGCTTCTAGATGACTCATGAGGGTTCTCCAACTTCACATGGCCATAAATCTCTAACTGTGAGGATTTATGTGGCATTCCACATACCACTGGAAATGGCATGACATGTACTATCCATCTAGACTAGTCTTTCCTATAAATATATCAAAACGCATACCATTATCCATCAAACAAACTTGGGTCCATTACCCAAACCTTTGTGCTACCAGAATTTCTTCAAGGGTTGACATGAATGAAAACCAACCTAATTAATCAACATATTTTACTAACATGAGTGAACTTTATGTAGTGTCTTCCCGAGACTTTATGGCTGCACCCAGATTCATACCTTAACATTTTGTAGTCTTGGACTTTTTAATCATCTTATGAAATACTTTTGTCATAGAAATCTTTCCCTGAGTACCTATTCTTATATTTAACTAAATTTAAACCTTCTCACCTCTCAATAACTAAAACTTTTTAACTCTACAAAAATTTGTAACCAACAAAAATTGTTAGTCCAAATAATTTAACAAATTTATGAAATTATGTACAATTTTGTTCCAATAATGCATCATAATTTCTTCTTCTGATCTCTTGTGAAAATTAAATCCCCAAATCATTTTTTTGGGTGGATAGTTATACTCCTTTATCCAATACATTTATAATGACTACTCCCTTTCTCAATTCTAAGTCTTGAGCATAAAGTTATGGTCATTTGAAAAATGTTCATTAATTTCTCTGTTCACGCTTCAACTTGGTGCAATGTTGCGTTGTTCTTATGCATTTTTTAACCTACTCAATTAGAGTTTTAGTAGGATCTCAATTGGGTTTCTTCATATACATATTTTTGATAGTCTATCCAAATTTCACCTCTTTCTAGGTTCTGGGCTGCTAATTACAACATGTTGAAGTTTTAGGCCAATTAGTATTTTTGGTCTACAATGCTACATGTACCTTCTTTTCCATCTTAAACATTTTTAACATGACCATAATTTTAATTCAATTCTATGGATTTCTTCTATGGTTCAATATCTTTCCATAGACTACTCCTATGCCTCAATCTGATGCTGGAGTAGAAAGTTATGGCCCTTCAAAGTTAGTTAGGTCTTAAAATTGACCCTCCACAGTTTGTCATGTAACTTCATCATAAAAGCTCCGTTTGACGAACAATTTACACCATTAGAAAGCTCTCTCCAAGATCTTTTATTTGATATTCAAATGTAGAGTGTACCTTGGTACATTGTGTTCTCGGGGTTTTTGAGTAGCTAAAAATGTTGTTTAGGGCCTCAAAAATGTGCCTCAAAAAGATGACCTCCAAATAGTATAAAATGTCACAGAAATTCACTAGTTTTCTTCTATTCTAGACCATACAAATGACTTCGCACTCACAAATTTGAACATGTACACCCATATTTAGCATGCGTAGCAACACCATAAGGTAGCGCATTCTCTGCACACCTACAACCAATGTGGATCACTTCTATGTCACACCAATAATTGGTGAACATTATTTTTGTGTTGCGCGCCAATATCCACCATGCACAATTTTGATCCATGCACTAATACTTGTTTCGCACAATTTTTGTGTCACGTGCTAATATTATTCATGAATTTCACTCTACACACTACACCATACCAAATTTTAGTGTGCCCCCACCACGCACCAGTACTCCACCCACCATTAATTAAAATTTCCTGCGACAACATATACCTAAATTGTGCATGCACCAAAAAGATTCCTCTACGCTCTGTCAATACTGTGCACACAACGTGCACCATTATTATGAATGTGCACACCATGTTCACTAGTATTACGCATGTGCCACTCAATATGTGTCGCATGACGCCAAATTTAAGTGTGCACACCCATGTACCAATATTTTTTGTGCGTTGCCTCCCTACACTGCACAACGCCAAATATAAGTATGCACACCTGCACGCAAATACTTTCCGCGCATTGCCACTCTACACCATGCAATGCCAAATTTAAGTGTGCACACCCACACAAAAATATTTTCCATGCATTTCCACTCTACACCGCGCAATGCCAAATTTAAGTGTGCACACCAACGCACCAATATTTTCCGCGCATTGTCAGTCTGCACCGTGCAACTCCAAATTTAAGTGCACACACCCACATGCCAATATGTTCCGCACATTTCCACTTTGCATCGCATAGTGAAAAATTTAAGTGTGCACACTCGTGCACCATTATTTTTTGCGCATCACAAGATTTTCAATGCACATCATGCATTTTTAGTGCGCACACCTGCACACATTCATTTTTTTATGCGCATCAATTCCTCGTGAATTTCGCTATAGAAATTGGGGCTTTTGCCAAATGTTTTCCCAATTGTACCATAGACATTCTACAACTATGAAACTTGTTCAATTTACCCTTATAACACCAATTCAACCTCTGCAACAACAAATCATTGTTGGTTGACATTTCTAGAACAAATTTTTCCCAAACTCAATTCACAAATTGAGAGTTTTAATCAACTAATCTCTCTCCATCTTTCATGGCTTCCCTGTAAATTCAAATTTGACCAATTCAAGGTCTTAATTTTATAGAACAAATACTAAATTAATAATATCTCATCACTTGGCCAAATTTCTCAATTTTCCCATGAATTTAACAATAGAAATTGGGGCCTTTTCCCAATTCCACGCAATTGCTTCTAATTTTTTTACCATGGATGCTCTGTAACTTGAAATTTGGCCACTTCAAAATAATTATCTGTGAAATTTCACTTCAATTCAACTTGTTCATCCCATCCGGACTCAATGTTGAAAAATGGAGCTCTGATACCATATTGTAACATCCCCAACATCCAACTAGGCTATGCCACATAAAACTTTTTGAACTGTGTACAAATTAAAACATATACACACATAAAATCTTGTGGAATTATATATATATAACTTAAAATAGATTAATACATTCTGCAAATGCACAAATTCATAAAGACTAATAATAAAAATACACATGCAACACACACGGGAAAAACCCATAAAATAAACACATAAATAATAATGCAGCATGTAATTTAACACACAATTGACATTTATCTTGGTAAAAATATCACAAACTGTGTGTAGACCTTCTAGGAACCTCCCAGCCTTAGACCACATTGTTCATCACTCTCAGCAGTGGGTCACCCCTGAGTTGGGAATAAAATCCACCCAGGTAAAGGGATTCCTAACCAGGCTAATGTATCAAGAAAAACTCTCTCACATGTGCCAAATCAAACTAACAGCCTATAGTCCCTCATTCCCCACACTCCTGTCCCACCCCAGGAAGTGTTCCCCTTCTCTACTCAACAACGATTTTTCTGCCCCACTTTCTTTCTGGGGCTTCAGCAATAGGTCAGACAGGAAGTCTCAGAGCCATGTAGTTGCAGTTTGGTACCTTCAGGAAATCAATTCCCAGCAATTCTCTCACCCAGGGAGAAATGTTTTACGAGCCTGACAACCCACTTCTTCAGTATCCCATAGGCCTGACAACCTACCTCTTCAGTCCAACTCCCAAGATAACTAGGTACAGATACAGGTATGGGTACGGGTATAGGTATAGTGATAGTAACAGAAAGGTACTGAGTGTTATCACTAAAATATCATCTGCAACATTGCATGCAAATGGTTACATAAACATAGCAATGCCAATAACAATTAGTTCAGCTGCAGCACTGAAATACATTCAAAAGGAAAAAAATTGTACGATTGGATAAAAAATTGGCATGCGTAAATTCACCAAATAATGCGCCTGCACAGTGCGCAATATGCGTGGGCCAACAAATCCCTCAGAGTGCACAATGTTCCAAGTGTGTGGCTTTGTACGATTAAATCCATGCACTTCTATGAACGGTGCATTTATGGGTCTTAGCGGCCCCTCAACTAGTTATGGACCAACTCCCAACATGATTTTACCTTCATATCTGAGAGAAATCTAAATGGGAGGTTGCTCAAGGACTAAAGGGTGCCCTAAAAGGCCTCTTGTTCACACCAAGAACCAATTACATTTTTCCTTGAAGAAATTCTATAAACAAGAGCCATGGGTGCAGTAAGAAACTAAGAGCTTCATAGTATTGTTATGTTGCAAGAATTCTCCCTTGAGAATCCTCTTCTCTCTTTGGAGCCTTCAAGAATCATTACAATAGGCCATTCCACTCACCTCTTTGTTGGGCCTCAGAAATGTCCTATTTTCATCCACCTTTCCATTCATTTTTCCTTACATTTCATCGTCCCATTAACCTTCCATCATACCATTTTCATAAATATATGTGGGTTTCTCCTTATTATTTTCCATTGTATTCATTTTAGTAGTATAAGTGAATTTATGATTAAATCTTAGAAAAATGACATATTTTCATTATATATCAAGGTTGGATGAGTTTGATGATGTGTGCAGGCATATGTGAAGATATCAACAAAGTCAAAATTCACCACCTATCCTCAAATTCGAATTACTTCTTCAAACTTTGAAGATTTGAAAGAGATCTCAAGGAGAAGATCATGGAAGATTTGATTGGCATATCTTATCAAAGATATGTGAGAGATGTATGGAGGATTTGAAGGGATCATATCTTGTCACAATGGGAAAGTAGTTGAGAGTGGTTGAGAGAATAGTGGATCTGTAATTATGACACTCTTCAATACTTTCATGTTTATAAGACAATGTTCTCTCTTCATGAGGATCATCATGTTATTTATAATTGGGGAGTTAGAAATAATGTAATTCATAATTTAGTCTGGTAATTGGGAGAAGGGGATTCTTCGCTTTGATTCTTAGCTTTGTTATTATTTCATGCTTTTTCATTTGACTCTTGTAATATAATCTGAGATTGATATATGGTGTGAGCTCACATATGCCATTTGTCGTTCAACTCTTCACATGTTGTATTGTTTTTCCCTTATGCAATTTCTTGCGTTCCTAGTTAGTCTTTCGATGCTTTCCTAGATTAACTTCATTTCAGCAATTTAGATTAGATTATTTCTACTTCAGTCCTGCATATATAGTGCATGTGCTTCGTAATCCTATGAGCCTCGGATTGACAAATTAAATAGTTGTAAAAATACTACAACGGAATTAAACGACAATATTTTTGCCTAACATTTTGGCGTCATTGCCCTGGAAGCACGATGGATTGAATTTTAGTTTGATTTCCTACAAGTGTGTCTGCATGTGTTGGTAAGGGGTCATAGAAGCTACTTGAGTGGAGACTCCTCATGTTCTCCCTGCCAACTCTAAAGTGTGAATTTCAATTTCTGCAATTTGATTTTTTGCAACTCTGAAGAGTATATGTTTCAACAAGTGTGATTTTCAGTTTTTTTATTTTGATTTGGGTGTTGTAAGAACCCCTTTTTCAACATGCTTTAACAATGAGTGTTAGCTTGGAACTACTCACTCAGATCCTCGTGAAATTCAAGATCTCCTCTTCTCTAGAAGAGGAGATCTTGACAGTAATTAAAGATTCAAATACTCCTTCAGGAAAAAATGAAGACTCAACATCTGAAGACTCCTACACATCTAATCATGAACAAACATTCGAGAAGGAGTTTGAGGAAGATGAAGAGGAGTTACAGCAAGATCTGAGCGAGTAAAAACACACCTATGAAAACATTATCGAGCAATGGTTCCAGGTAAGCACTCAATTAGATAAATTTCATTTTTATTTAGGAAGTTTGTCGTTACAGCAACAAAATTTGTATATTCATGTAAATTTCTATATTCCATTTGAAAAATTGCACATGAATATATTTTTGTTACTGTTGCGTTCTTGGATCCATTGGAAGTTTGACTACACGTAAGTAATCTTTAAGTTTCAATTAGCATAGAGTAGGTAGGCTAACGAATAAAACAACGTTTTTTCTCTAATTTTTTTTTAATAAGTATGCTCTCCTCCGCGCTTCATGCGATCGCGAGGATCAGAAAATAGGGATGATTTGGATTCTGGGAATGAATGTTCTTGCAAACATGCTTAACAGTAAACACAATAAAACCAAAATGTTTCTATGTTGATACAATGAATTTTTTTTTTACATGTTGTTACAGCATGTTGATACAGCAAAATTTTTACATGTCGTTACAACATGCTGATACAGTGAAAATTTTACATGTTGGTACAGCGACATTTTACATCCTGTAATAGTGATTGAATAAATTTGTAGATCTGTAACAATAAAACAATAGTGGTGTTAGGATAAAATAAAACAAAACGAAAAATATATATAATAAATAAATAAAAGTTGTGCATACTTCTATCTGCAAATCAAAATAATGAAACAATAAGTTAATATATATATACATAAAAATAAATAAATTATAATAAGTGAATAAGAAGTAAGATGGTCTGCAATTGCAAGATAAGAGTTGTGTTTTTCCATGATGAAACTCAAAGCTGAAACGATGTTACAACAACACTTTTCTTGTTTTCAACCTATGGTCTGGTTTATTTTTTATTTTCTTGGAAGCAACATGATGTTTTTTCCCTCTTCTCTTATCCTGTAGACGCCTGGAGATAACCCTGCAATAAAAAAAAATATCATAAAGTGCACAGAAACCACCACAATCACTTGGTTGAACCAGAATGTTCTGGTCTAGTGATTGGTACATAGATCGAATCGTAGATCTGGATGGGATGAAGGCGCACACTTCAAGGGCTTGGTAGAAAAACTGGCTAAAGGGATACGCAGGTAAGTTCATATTGAGAAGAATCGACAAGGTAAGCAGATCCATTTTTTTCCCATATCCCCCTGAAATCCGGTTTTATATTTATGTGTATCTCCTCGTAGTATCTCCGATACGTTCAACCGAATACAGAAATTTTTCTACCGGAGGTTGCAAGACTAAATCCAATTTGATTGTATTAATGTGATTTACAGTGATCTTATTCCATATGGACGATATCATTTCCAAATCATCATCCTCCATGTCAAGTATTGCGATTGGAAATGAGGTTACAATTCTGCCACGAGGGCACGAGTGTTATCAATGCCAGGTCGATTGGATACGTTGCTATGGATCTGATCTATCTTTTTGGAGGGGTGGAAAGTAGATATTGACCATGTCGTGTCTAAATTTGAAAGCCTTACTCAATCCATGGAGGTGATTGCTAAAAAAAATGAGATGAGAAGAGAAGCTCGATTGACAAGCTAGCCTCAGTTGTTCTGTCAATTAACATCCATTTGCAGACAGTCAAATTCGTCTGCAATTTTTAAGCAAACCGTGATGAATTTCAAAAATCTGGGACACGGGTTTTGTGCAGAAGGGTCTCAATTAGCTGAATTGCGAGTGGTTTTTGAAAATTTTGCTTGGTTTGAGAGTAGTTTTGATTTTTCGAGACATGAGAAAGCTCAATTTCGGGATGGCCGGTTTTTTTACAACAGTCAAACTCTTGCTCAATTGGAAGAAATGGAAGATTTATTTATGGACAGGAGCCTCATTTGCAGATTTGGTGCAATTAATTTCGGTTGGAGGCTTGAGCCGTGACAGAATGGAACAACCAAGGAGGGCCGAAACAATAAAATTTTCGTGATCTATTTATGTTCTTGGAATTTCTGATTAACGTGTTTTTACAGGCATTGTATTTCAGGATCAACTGTTGTGCTTGCTTACTGGTTGTCAGAGAGACTTGTATGCCCTAATTATTCATGATTATGCAGAAAACTTGTTCTTTTCTCATGGTGAATGCATTTCTTTTACTGGCTTTGCGTAAGCATGGATGCCAAACCTAATAATAAACTCAATTAATAATATATATATATATATATATATATATATAAACAAAGAAAAATCATAAGTGTTTTTGTTTCATTTTGGTATAAAACAAGAGCAATGACAACAACCAAACATAAAATTGGAAAAATATATAAAAATTGCAAATGGAAGTTTTAAAACATTCTTGAAAACAATAATAAATACATGTTTTCATGTTTAACATTCATTTGTTTTTCTTAAGTCACTTTGGTGGTAATCAATGATGAAGCGAATAAGTGCGGACAACAGGTATAATTGCATTTATTTTCTATCTCAATAAGCTCGCATTTGTACTTATCTCTTGCATTTTATGTTTTGTGATGCTCTCACAAAGTTTTGATTGCAGGATTAGTACTAAAGACTGATTGCAGGAACAGGACGCTCATTTTCCATGCCACAATAATCTTCAGGAATCACAACATTTTTCAAAGAATACATGCTTTGCTAGACAACTTGAAGGAGTTGTTAGTCATCAGAAACATCATGACGTTTCCTGATACACAACAACATTTTGTTGTTACACAGAAAAATTTTGCGCATCCTGATGTTTGTTTTTACACAAAAAACATTTTGCTGATACACATCAATGTTTTTCTAATACACATAAACATTTTGTTGATACACAACAATATTTTGTCGATACACAGAAACGTTTTGTGCATCCTGATGTGTGTTGTTACACAGAAACATTTTTCCAAATTTCATACTGTAACATTGTCCCATTTCTCCTTGAAAAGATGATTGGTAATCCCTATGTTGAAGCCATATCTCATTGCCTTATCCTTCATGATTTCACACGCTTATTTTTCTGAGTTGCATACATTCCCTTATATTTTTCAGTTCATTTTTGCCTTTCCATTTTAACTTCTAAATAAAACAAACCCCCTTTCCAAGATTACATTTCCTTGATTTCCTTTCCATAAACATTGTTGCTTCTGAGATATTTCATATAGTCCTACCAAATATTTTTATACAAACTCGCGTTGATTGATGTGGGATTCCTTAAGGCCCACCTTTCAACAAGTCTTTCCCCATCGACCTCAGCACCTTATCTATGATATAGACTATAGTTCCTTTTGAGTACCTTGAGGTTTGCATGCCTTAATGGCAAGCTCTCTCGCAAGCAATCATGGGAATACATCAATGTCCCTTGATTGTTAGATCTTGCAAGTGGCTCGACATCAGCCCATATATTCACACTTCAAAGATGTACTCAGGTACCTTGACACTCATTGACATCACTGGTGAGTTTGTCTCGTATTGGTTAATGACATTCATCAATAGTCGGTAATCCAATGATTTCTCTTCATGCTCGGCATTGACACATTTATTCTCATGACTAGAATTGTACCATTGATTTGTAGCAAGTGAAGACTATACATTTTTTTCATGATCTCCTCAG
>SNQJ01S0088349.1:0-19578 GCA_010110895.2 Picea sitchensis
GGGTTAGAATAGGTTGGAAAAGGTTGGGAGGGTTAGGTAAAGTCTAATATTGCTCTTTTCCACCTTAACATTCACCCAATAACTCTTTTTTACAAAAATTACAAAAATGACTTAGCAATTAAAATTGTTGTTTTGACTAACTTTGACTCCGGGTGGACAAATGCATAGCAAACTTTGTCCGACTGAGCTGCAACTTGGTATATGGGTGTAGGGGGTGATATTCCATTTATTTTGAGCACAAATACCCCTATCAAAAACCCAAAGACCCAATTTTTACAATATTAGCTCAAAAAAAAATTAATTAATTAAAAAAAACCTATCTAGACTCGACGAAATTCCATGAAACTTTCTACACTGTCTGGCATGGTCATTTACAACATTCCTAAACAATATCTACCCAAGGATGAGACCATTAGGACGTCCTTCACCACTTTGGAGGAAGTTATTTCATGTGTGGAGGGAAAAACTCAAGGGAAGTCAGCCAGGCCCTAGAGCTCGGTTGACAACCTGAGGATAAAAAACCCTCGGTGAAAGGACCTCCCCCAATGGAAACATCCAAAGGTACCTGACCTAACTATGATCCATGCAGACTTATTACATTATCAACCCACGCAGGGGTGCGGAAATTTCGTTTACAAAAATTTTGCTGGGGCATCAGATACCCAAATAGAACCAATACTGTCTTCATCAAATTTGCATCTGGTGATGCATCTTCATGGCACATGAGTTGACCACCGTTGCTAAATGGGCGGTAAAAACAATCCATACACGACATGGCCAATTTTTCTGTTAATTTGATATGGTCCGTAATATTTCGGGGCTAACTTATTCTTTCCTTGTTGTTTAAGTGATAATTGTTTATATGGTTGGATTCTCACAAATACCCATTCTCCAACTTCGAATTCTCTTTCTGTTCGGTGTTGATAAACTTGTTGCTTCATTCTATTTCTTGCTATAACCAAGTTTGCTAAATGGGCGGTAAAAACAATCCATACACGACATGGCCAATTTTTCTGTTAATTTGATATGGTCCGTAATATTTCGGGGCTAACTTATTCTTCCTTGTTGTTTTGCTGCGATAATTGTTTATATGGTTGGATTCTCACAAATACCCATCTCCAACTTCGAATTCTCTTTCTTGTCGGTGTTGATCAACTTGTTGCATCATTCTATTTCTTGCTATAACAAAGTTTTCCTTGAGAATTTGCATGAATTTTTGACTCTCATCTAAAATCTCTTTTTACTGATGTGACTTTTGTTTGAGTTGTGGCTAACTCTTTCCATGATGGTGGTGGATATCCATAAAGAGCTGAAATGGTGTCATTCTATTACGTGTGATATGTGTAATTATACCATCTCGCAAGGTGTAACCATTGAAGCCATTTATTTTGGCTGACGCTGACAAAGCAACGAAGGTAGGTTTCTAAGCACTTGTTAACAATTTCTGTTTTTCCATCTCTGCTTGTGATGATAAGCTGCTCATATTAAGAGATTCCGATTTGTTTGCAAAACTCTCTCCAAAAGTTTCTTTTAAACTTGAGGTTCTATCACTGACGATCACTTTGGGAAACCATGTAATTTATAAATGTTTTACAGAAGACCTCAACTGTTTGCTTTTTCCTTTATGGAGTCCGCTTTTTTACTCCTATAAATTGTGCATACTTGGTTAGTTTGTTTACTATCACTAAGATTTTATCTTTTTCCTTCCGAGCATCGTAATCCTTCAATAAAATCCATTGAGATTTCTTCCCATTTTGGTTAGGAACATGTAACGGATGAGTAATTTCGGTATTATATATTTTATGTTTATTTCTTTGGCAAAGATCATATTCTGCTACATACTTTTCAATGTCTGTGCTCATCCCTTTCCAAAAAGAATGATTGACGAGCATTATAATATATTTTGAAACTAACGTATATGTCAGCCGGGATACCAAGGAGCTTCATGGAGTACCTTGATTTTAAATTTTGAGTCATTGTTTAAATAAATTCTTCCTTTATAACATAAGATGTCATTCTTCCATCTGAATTTGGGGTATTGGGTTAAATCATGGATTATGGAGCATGTCTCTGTTTTTGCATATTCATTTCGACTTTTGCCTCAACTATCATTCCGAATTGCATTGATATTGTAAATACTTGTATTTCTTCATTTTCTGCTATGAAAGTACATCACCTAATTATGTTATCTTTTTCCTCTTTATGTAGTATCTCCATATCAAATGTGGCAGAAATTTTTCTATCCATTTTGTTGTCTGCGGTTGGGGTGTTTTTGTTGCAACAAATATTGTAGGCTATTATGGTCAATACGTACCAAGAATTTGCTTCATAAGAGGTATTGTCGCCATTTGCTTAATGCATGCATAATTGCAAGAATTTCTTTATTGTATGTGGGATTGTGCTCTCTTTTTGTTTAGTTTCCTACTTTCTAAATGGTATTGGGTGTCCATCTTGCATCAAGGATCAGCCTGATCCCAAAAAACTTGAAGCATCACATTCAATTATGCAGGGTTTGGAGAAATCAGGGGTAGCTAACACTGGGGTTGTGGACATGATTTCTTTTAAATCTCTAAAACATTTTTCAGATTCTTCATCCAATGGAAGGAGTTCTTCTTAAAAGATTTGTTAGGGGAGCAGTTAAATGAGCATAGTTTTTAACAAATATTCGATAGTATCCTTCCAATCCTATAAATCCCCTTAATTCTAGATATACTCCTTTGGCCGTACTTCATCTCCAGAATTGCTTTGTTTTTGTTTGGGTCTACCTTAACTCCGCTTTTGGAAATAATGTGACCTAAGTATACTACTTCCTCCTTACCGAAGGTGCATTATGACATTTTAGTGTACAACAAAAAATGGAAGGAACACATAAATCATTTAGACAATACTTGTCCTAAATGATTTATGTGTTTCTTCCATGTTTTGTTGTACACTAAAATGTTATCAAAGAAGACTAAAACATATCTTCTTAAGTGTGGGTGAAATAACCTTATTCATAGTTTCTTGAAGGTGGTTGGGCATTAGTTATCCCAAAGGGCATTACCTTGAATACGTAGTGTCCTTCATGGGTTTGGAAGGTGGTCTTGGGTACATCTTCTAGTCTACCCTAATCTGGTAATATCCCCGATCTCTCAAATCTATTTTGAAAAATATATTGCTTTGTGAAGTTCATCCAACATTTCAATGAAGGGGATGGGAAATTTATTTTAATTGTTATCTAGTAAGCCCACTATAATCCATGGATAACCTGGTGAACCATTCTTTCTTTCTTCATACTAGTATAATCAATGGAATATGGGTTTCTACTTTTTTGTGATAATCCCACATTTTAACAAGTCCCTAACTAATCTTTTCTATTTTTGTTTTTAAGGCATGAGGGGGGTGATTCAGAGATATTCAATCTTTGACTCAGCCTAATCTCTCGGTTTTAATTTCAATTATACCCAATTCTTTTTGGAGGTAAGTCCATGGGGAGGTGTTGAAACACCTTCTTGTATGTTTTAATTAAGTCTTGGATTTCTGAGTTTTTAGAATCCTGTTCTAATTCTTGTATTTATATGTAGTGGCATTGGATGAAAATAGGGAAGCTGTTCCTTTTCCTAATCCATTTTTCCATCCCATGAGATGATAATCCTATGTTTGGGGAAGAAAACCATATAATTTTAATTATGTCCCTGCCATTTGAATTTGATAAAATGCCTTGGTGATTGATCATGAAAAGGTTTGCAACCATTGACTAAAACTGCCGCCTACTCCTCCTGGCACGGTGAAATTCTCGACTAGATTGATTGAAATCGAATTTGGAGTTTCACTCCCATGGCTTCCTAACATTTCCTTTTCTAATTTTTACCATTCCATGCCCATCACTTTCATGTCTGGTACTTGATATACAAACAATTTTAGGTTCCTTGTGACATTGATGTTGATAAAATTGTGGGTACTTCTTGTGTTGATTAATACTGTGACATTATTTTTTTTTACGTGTCCTTTTAATTTTAAGGTTTGTACAGCTTCATGCCCGTGATGGTTGCTAATGATATTCTTGGTGTGTCATTATTCAAGAGATCCTGACATTACTTGATTGTTTCATTTCTTTCCTAAGATATCACATATCTTCCGTGGTCCTGATTCCTCATGCTTCGCCAAGTGTACACTTTGATCATCTTCTCTGTAACATCTCAGACTAGTCCCATTTTTCACTACGATTTATGCATTTTACCTTTCATTCTTTTGGTAATATCACTTTCATCTTCCTCTAAGTTGGGTGGTATATGTGGTCGCTTTTCCTGTTTCTAGTGTTCAGTTTGCAGTTTCTTGAACAAAAACTTGCCAAATCTTGGATTGTGACCTTCTAGCTTTTCTTTCCTGTTTTCTTTGCCTTATGCCTTGCTATTTTCCAACATTAGTGACCCTCATGTAATTTTAACTGCCTTGATATGTGGTTTGATATTCACCTAATGAGGGGTTTGGAGTAATTCATTATCGGATAGTCTGAATACTCTGGTGGACAAGGATTCCCATTGATGTGTAAATTCATCCATTCTTCCTTTTTGTTGTAATCTAATCAGTTTTGAAAAAACATCATTTTCTGAGATGCCCTGGAATCTTGAAAAATCATTCTTAAAGGATTTGGGGCATGATTGATTCTTCCTTTCCACCATATGTACCATTGTATGCTATGCCTTCGAGGAACATGGATGCATATTTTCCTTTTTCTTCATCGGTTGCATGACAGGCATTTGCAGCTATCTTCAAGGGCTTTGTTAAACCAAGCCACGCTTTGGTTATCGCTGCCATTGTATTTCGATAGCTCAATTTTGTCTTTGGGAGGGTAGATCATTAAAGGTTGATATTGGGATGTGGTTTGATGACTTGAATTGTAGGAGGTGGAGGCTGGTGGTGGGGTGGATGTGTTAGAATTTGAATCATTTGATTAGGATTGGGGAACTTGTTGGTGGTCTTGATCTTTTATTAACTTTAAAATCTCACTGTTATTTTGTTTCCCAATTTTGTTATTAGATCCAGAATTTTGTTGGAATTTTTCTATTTTTTTTTAAAGGTTTCAAAACCTCGCTGTAAGTTAATCCCGATTTCCTTGAAAAATATCGTTTTTAAGATCTTGTTTTAAAATTTGCATGTCTTTTCGTAATTCGTTTCCGACTTCTTTTGAAATATCTTCTTTTAGATTATGGGTCAGTTCTTTTCTAAGTGCCTCATTATTGACTTTAATTTTTTCTCGCAATTCGTCATTAGTTTCTTGTAATGCTTTTTCGAGTAACTGTAGCTTCTGCCGCTTTTGCATTCTTGCTATTCATTTTTTCAATTTGATTTTTAAATCTGCCATTTTCCTAGTACTTGGAGGTGAATATTTCCCAGCAATTTTGACTAGATTTAGTTGCCTTCCGCTTCCACTCTGCTAAAAAATAATAATAATAATACTTTTTTTTTTTTTTTTTATTATTATGATTTTTTTATTAATATATATATATATATATATATATTTAATTTTAATTATATATATATATATTATTTTATTTAATAAATATATATTATTTTACCAAAATTCCTTATTTTGAAAGGGTACGACCTAAATGAGGATATGATAGTAAGGTGCGATAATTTATTTATGGGGCACGACTCGGGTGGTTTATGGAGGTGGCCGGCTGTGTACAGTGGAGGGCTTCACGGGCCGCATGCGTGGAGGAGTGTGGACGCAGGCGCGGACAACATCGGGTGCGGATTGGGAAGTGTGCGGAGGAAATTCGTGGATAGCTGCAGCGAAGCTGGGAAATGGACGGGAGGAGTATGGACAAGGTGTGATAGTCTGGGATGTTACGGAGGGTTTACGGAAGGGTTTTACGCGGGGAGAGGTATGGGGGTTTTACAGGTTACGGGTCTGGGATGCAAGGGAGGAGTGGGGAAGTATATGTATGGATGACGGGATGTGGGGTATGAATCAGAGTAAAGGGAGGGGGAGGTATGGGAGGAAGTGGCGGCTCCGATGGGGAGGCTGCAGTTTGGTGTATCGAAAGGGTATATATTAGGATGAGGAGAGGCTGCAGGAGGCGCAGAGCTGGGATGAGGATGGATGGAGGGCGACAGAACCTGGGATGTGTCACTTGAAGGAGAATGGGGATGGGGAAATAAAAAAAAGGGAATGGAATTAGGGAAGTTGGGGGGATTTATGGTAGTTGGAAGTGGAATGAACAGGGGTTGGAAAAGGACCGAAAAAGCTCTGATACCACTCAGAAATAAACTTTTGGTGATGCAATTGTATAAAATGTAAAATATAAATAATTGATAAAAGATGATGATTACAATTGAGAATGAGGGTTTTATATATACCCACAATAAAAGCCTTTCACCACTAGACATGTCTTTTGAGAACATGTCCTTTCATTATTAATAATTACTATTTACTAACTAACTATTTACTAATATTCATTATTATGTTATGAACATCTTATTTATATATATTGTGTTCATAACAATGGAAGACTCATCTCAAGTGTAAGAGGTTGACTTTGGGGCAGCAGCCAGGGAGAGATCCTCAGAGTTTGGTGTAGCAAGGTGAGATCGGAATATTTTTATTCCGAGGAAATTCCTTTACGTATTCCCTTTATTTGAATATTCCTCGAGGTTTTATGTAACACGTAATGGGGTCTTTCGGATCCTTTTATGATAGCGGAATTCTCAGACTCAATTATGGGTGATATTCAACCCTCTCATTTCTCCTTCCATTTTGGCTGAGCAGGTTTTCTCATTACATTCCGGGAATTTCCTCTTTGGGGGTCGTGAATCAAACGTTCCCCATTTGTCTAGTAAGCCTCACATAAGAGGAAAATAAATACTTTAAACCAAAAAATGGGACAGGCTTAGATGGTTTTGGGAGAGGATGTTTCTATGGCCCAAGTTGTGGATCTAACAGCTATAGAGGTGGTGGGTAACGCGAGGGGAAGGAGGTTCAACGAAAAAAACATAAAGTAATGGGAAGCCTCTTCTTGGGCGAGTGTTTTAGGCTATGTGTCGACGGTAAAAATTCTGCCAAGGGGTTGGTTTGTTTTCAAATTTCTGAAAGAAAAAGATGCCCTTTGGGCCCTTAAGTCCCCATGGAGTGTAGACTAATTCCATTTTTTCTTCCAAGATTTGGGAGTCCTCTTTTATGTTGGACATAACGCTTGGATGGTACTCCATTTGGCACGCCATCTTGCCTTTCCCTTTGAGTTCGATGAAGGCTGAGATTTTCAAGCTCATTGAAATACCTTTGAACCTTTTGTATTTACATCTCCTTCATGGCCATAGGATGAATATGTTGTTATAAAACAAGACCGCGGAGCAATAAAATAAAACAAAACACGTAAGATACACAATACAATAGAGACACAAATTTACATGGTTCCTACTCCAAAGTGTGGGCTACATCCACAGAGAAATTTACAGTCCTTCATTTATTATTATCCGTTATAAAAGAAGGGATACAACCTACAACAAACTGCCTGTAACTTAATATCTTTTATCTCATACCCTCTATCTCTCAAAATAAAATACTTACCATAATGCATAGTCGCAATACGTTTCCTCCATTACAAAGGGTTGTCTTCTAGGGCAAAACCCTAACATAATTTCTAATGTTAGATCTAATGAATCTTTATACTGAACCATCCATATTTATAATGAAATTACAACATACTTTTAAAAGGCAATTTTTACTTCAGGGCTTCTACAAATTTAACCCCTTCTCAAGCCTCTGCACTTCAAACGGGGATATCCTCGAATCCCTTGCGGTGAGGGGCCTCTGCACTCCCCGTGGAAGAGTGTACATTCTTCCTGGGGGTGTAAAGTCTTCATGTAAGGTAGCTAGAGGTAGTGGGGTCCACTATATTATTAAATAAGGCCCAATTATGGTAGTTGATATAATAAATGTAAAGAGGACTTCTTAGAAGGCTGGTTCCCATTTTCTAGAAGATTCTCCTCTAGAATGTTCTTAGGTGATGGTAGCACTATATAAAGGGTCTGGCCAATGGTAATGAGACATGAAGAGAAATATTGTATTTGGGAGCTGTAGCTCAATAGGATGCGGATGCCCCTCAGAGGCAGTGAACAGTGAGAGATCCTTCCATAATAGGATCCATTGTACTTAGCGGTTTGCCCTACCTCAAGGGTTTGGTAATAACATAGTGTGGTTTCTTCTATCTTGCTTTTTTGATCTATTGTGTATTCAGTATTTTAAGATTATATCTTATATCTTGATATTGGTACTCAATAAGTGGTATCAGAGCACTTCTTCTGTATCGGAGTTGTGGGCAACTATTTTATTTTTGCATTTGTTTTTTCGTGAAGAAAAAAGAGGACCGCGACATTCCAGACAGTTTCCTTAGTATATTTCTGTGCAAAATTGGCAGAAAAGGGTTGTATATATGAGTTCCTCCTGGAAAAATACCTGCTAAAAAATCAGTCCGGGAAATGAGTCCTAAGGTCTAGATATTGAGGCTCTTTAAAACTGCGAATTTTTCGTGGTTTTTTCATGGACACAAGGATTTATTTTTATTTTCTGTAGCATTTTGAGGCCGAATTCTGTCATGCAAGTAAATTATAGATCTGAGTTCCTCCCACAATTCCACCCAATTTAAAAAAATCAGCCAAACGAGTCCCGAAGTGAAGTATGAGCATTTTAACTTCAACAGCTTTTTAGGGTTTTTCCGTAGTGGTGCTCATGATTTTCTGCCGAAACTTATTGGTCTATTTTCTTGAGTTTTTTTCATGACGGCTACAGACTGGAGAGTCTATAGGGTGATTCAGATGCATATTTCATCTCAAAACTCTGAAAGAATTTCTTTGAATCATTCAAAGCCCAATTGGATGATAGATTGGATGCATTTTTACATGGCCTCACATACAGCCTCACACATGGCCTCACCGATAGCCTCACATATGGCCTCAATGATAGTTTCGTAGCATTCAAGATTCATTGAACAACATGAGATATTTCTTATGCACGGCCTCATGCATGAATATAATCAAGAAAGATATGTTTGGTATGATTTTGAGGATCGATTTGTGATGATTGGTATATGGATAGTTGTCATTTCGATGACAACCACTTCCATATTTTATTTGATGACTTACTCCACCTTCAGAGCACATCAATGTCTCACCAGAGCTAGTCACCACTCACCAAGATATTCTACAGTTGGTATTATTCCTTCCAGATTCTGCTATGACCATTTTCCACTATGGATGGATCTTCTTATTTGGATCCACATGATAGGTAAGCCAGTATTTGGAGCATCATTTGGAGTTGGCTATTGGGTTCCAAAATCTCTACTTGTGAGTTCATGAGCATTTGGACATGGGACCCGAGCTTAGAATGGTGGTTGGGTTACTTCAGCATGGTGGCTTTCTACATGGGACTTTGGTTCTTCAGCCTTCTTCAACATTACGGTCCACAAATATCCATGGGACCCCTGCATATGGTTAGGGACATCAAGTGCTGAGGACAACGCTTTCATAAGGGGGGATGGAAATTAAGCAGTAGCTAGAGGTAGTGGGGGTCCACTATATTATTAACAAGGCCCACTATGGTAGTTAGATATAATAAATGTAAGAGGACTTAGAAGGGTTCTACTTCTAGAAGATTCCTCCTCTAGAATGTTCTTAGGTGATGGTGTAGTAACTATAAAGGGGTTCAAGCAATGTAATGAGACATGAAGAGAAATATTGTATTTGGAGCAAGAGCTCAATAGGAGGATGCCCTCAAGGAGTGCAAGTGAACAGAGGATCCTCTTCATATAATAGGACTCCATTGTACGGTTGCCCTACCTCAAGGGTTTGGTAATAATATAGTGTGGTTTCTTATATCTTGTTTTGTGATCTATTGTGTATTCAATATTAGTGGTGATTATATCTTTATATCTGATATTGGTACTTAACACTTCATGAGGTATAAACATAGCTGAAAAACAAAGACCTTCAACTGGAAGATAATCAAATTCCACAACCAACAATCTCCTACTTGGAGACTGATCTCACAACTCCATCGTTGTTGTATCTCGGCTGACTTTTATGAACCTTCTTGGACCTCGAAAATTTCTACTTTCATATTCATTCTGAAGACCAACTGAAACTAAGAAGGAACTCAGCTTCTCCCTGGTTACTTCCCTTTGTTAACATATCCTAGGATTCGCTAGTGTGTATCTTTTTACAACTTCAAATGTCCATCTTCCTAGGTGGATTGTATGAAGTGGTACGTCAACTGGATATGCTTAGTCTTCGAATGAATGGAAAGCTGATTTTGTTTGCAGATGAATGGCACTCATTGTCATAGTAGCCAACCTACCATTCTCCTACTTTTCCTGCACTCTTCCATAAATCTGTAACCAAATCATATCTTTATTAGCCCCTCAGAGTGTTAACATACTCAACCAAAGCTTCAAACTTTTTCCTCCATTATCTAACTGAGGCACTTCAAACTTTTTCATGTCTCATTCTCAACCAAAGCTTCATTTCTAAAAGTATCAAAAATTCAAATTTTTTAATGCAATAACCCAAGTTTTTCTAGCTGCATCATCAATAAAAGTAATATAATAACGAGACACCAAGAGATGATACTTGAGATGGTCCCCATACATCCGTATGCACAAGCTCTAACCTTTTCTTCTTCTTTTCTTTTAGACTCATATAGAAATCTGAGTCTTTTATGTTTTCCATAAACACACAATGTTTACGTGGAGTCCAAATCAATTTGTTTAAGATCCGGCAACAAATTTCTTTTGTGAAGTATCTCAGATTCTTTCTCACTCATGTGTCCCATCTATGATGCCACAGTGTTGTAACCACTCAGAAGCCAAAGAGATAGACCAAGATTACTACTAGTATATAAATACAATGTACTTACCTTCTCTCCTTTCTCTATCATCAAACGATCATTGGTGATCGTTTGATGACCTTCCACGCCTTATCTCTAAATATGGATATAAAACTACTAGTTAACTTCCTCTTGAAATTTAGATTTTTCTTAACTCGGAACATGTCTTAATTCTTTCAACAAAATCATTGCTCTATTGTGTTTCTTTATTTTTGCCTTTCCCATTCCAACAATTTTGCATGGCATCATCGCCAAATGAACTGGTCTAAAAATCAATTTTAACATAATTCTAAATGTTTCCTATCTAGTGTGGCATGAAACAGCTCCCCTAAACATGGGTTTCCACCTAAGACTCTGGCTAAAAATATTATTCATTAAGAACAAAGCATCTTGGTAACACACTGTCTACATTTGCTTCTTTGATTTCTCTCCCATCATTCATCACTTTGTTTCTTTGGTGCTCTGCAGTCTTTCTTCAACATCTTTCTTCCCACAATTCCAACACTCTATATTTCCAAGTCTGATTTGGATCCCCACTCTTCCTAGAATTCTACCACCCCCGGGCCCTTTCCTCTATCATCCTTTTGTCTTCCTCACTAATAAATTACTCCCATGTCCACCTTGATTTTCCTGCCACGATTTACTCACTAAGGATACACTAAAACATTATCATGAAATTTTAAAGTATTTGAAACTAGACAAATTTACTTTTATACCTAACAAGTCGCTCCATCTTTTCTCAACATAAATATTAGAAGACTTCAATCTCCCATCATCAAGGTCCACTTTGCTGTAACTAGTTGATTAGTAACCTATTAAATTCATTCAAATGATCTAAATGTAATTCCAGTACCTTTTGACATCTTCATTAAATAATATCTTCATTAAATACTCATTGGACGTTGAGGTTTTTTCATACAATTTAACTAATGTGTCCATCAAAGCCTTCGTTGTCTCTTTTTCTTTCGAAATATTAAAATCCACCGATGTTTCTAGGTCACTGTGACGTGCTCCTTGGAGCCTTTTCTCACATTATTAATCTCCATTCTTCTCGGCCCTTTTCCTTATAGTCAGCTGCTTTTGCTACTCCTACCAATGGTAGGAATAAATCCTCATGATATAAATAATCTTCCATCCAAGATTCTTCCATAACTAATAGTTTCACAATGGCTTTGACCCTAAACTTTCCATCTTCCCATTACTGTTCTAATTTAAATCCAATAACCTCCTTTCCATATATACCTTTTCCTTTGATACTAAATTGTTAGAAAAACAAGATCAGGAGCAATAAAATAAAACAAATGTGAAACAAAACACAAGATAATACAATACAATAGAAACAATATATTTATATTATTCACTCCAGGTGGGCTACGCCCACTGTGAGAAATTGTCGTGTCCTTCATTTATTATTATCCATCAAATGAAGGGATATAAACTAAAACACACCCGTTGTAAATTCCTATTCTTTATCTCACACAATCTCCTATCTCGTATCACACATATTCTATAACGCATAGCCAATACATTTCTCATGTTCAGGCTCTTATAGGGAAAATCCCTAACATAATTTCTATCATAGATCCGTGGTCCTTATAATGAACGTCCAGATTTACAATGAAATTACAATATACTTTTACAAGGTAATTTTTCCTTCTGGCTTTCATGATCATCCTGTACCAAAATGCATTTTCTCAAATGAGGGGATAGCTCTAGACTTCAAGAAAGGGATGACCAATCTCCCTGTGACTTCAAGATGGGAAGGTGAGTGGCATTCTTCAGGGGTGTAAAGTCTTCATGGGGTATAAACACCACAGAAACAAAAGACCCTCGAATTAGGAATATAATCAAGTTCCACAACCAAAAATCTCCCACTTGAGATTGATCTCAACAACTCCACCAATGTTGTATCTACTAGACTATAAACCTTCTCAGGGACCTGGCAAATTTCATCTTCATCTTCATTCTGAAAGACCAACTGAAACTGAGATGAACTCGCTTTCTCCCTGTTTACTCCATTTGTTAACATGTCTGATGGATTCTAGCTAGTGTGTATCTTTCCATCCTCAAAATGCCTCCATCTTCCAAGGTGACTGATGAAGTGGTAATACCAATCAGATATGCTTAGTCTTTTGAATGGAAGGTTGAGTTCTGAAGATGAATGCGACTCAGCTGTCACAAGACAACCTCCGCTATTCTCCTAGCTTTTCCCAATTCTTCCATAAACTTCTATAACCAAATCATCTCTTTACTAGCCCTCCTATAGTACTATTTCGCCTCTCTGTTGAAAGTGCAACAACCTTTGGTATTTTTGAAATCCAACTTACTCCTATTCCACCTATAGTAAAAACATACCCTCGCGGGAAGCCATATCCTCAAGCATCTTTATCACTTTCCATATCTTAATCAACATATACCTATAGAAAGGGGTCTCAACCTCCATAACATAATGCATGAGTAACAGTGCATCTCAAATACATGAGAATCCACTTTTACCAGCCTCCCAATGTTCTTACCGGGATTGTTCATATACCATCTCATAACTCTAATCGCATGCATTATTTGGTCTTGTGCAAACCATTGCATACACTGTCAAGTTGTCATTCATTATTAACAAGGACCCCGGACATGTTTTTCTTATCCCTCCCGCGGTCTTTGGGACACATTTCCTAGTTAATTTGAAATGGATGATTCAGGCATAACTGGTTTTCATTCTTCATTCTAAACTCTCCAACACCTCTCTGTGTACTCACCCTTAGACAATTTCAATTTGTGATTTTTCTTGTATTTTGTTATTCTCATACCAAGGATTTTTCGCAATCTAAATCTTTCATCTAATGAATTAGCTGATTTTTCTTGATCACATTTATATCTTACATATTAAACCCTCGCACAAGCATGTAATTTACATACAATAGCAAAATAATATAGCTTCCATTTTTAGATTTTGAAAATAAACATAGTGATTTAATGAGGATCTATAATATAACCTTGTTCTGTCGTAAACATGTCAAACTTCAAATACCACCGCCTTTGGAGCTTGCTTAGCCATACAATATCTTCTTCAACCTCCACACCAAATTCTCCTTCCCTTTTCACCTCCTTCGCATCTCTGTGGTTGTTGTATATAAATCTCTCCCTCCAAATCCCATGGAGAAAGTTGTTTTAATGATTCAATTGTTCAAGATGCAAATTTTTTACTGCCACAAGACTTAAAATAACTCTAATTGAAGCCATTTTAACAATGTAAGAAATATTTCATCAAAATCATATACCTTTATTTTGTTCAAAACCCCTTTACAAATAAGTCTAGCCTCCTCAGACTTCTTTATTCTTCCATCTTCTTCCTTCAACTTGTAAAACCCAATTATTCTATTAAATGCTCTTTTTCCTGTAGGAAACTCAACCAAGTCCCAAGCCTGGGACATTTTTACTTCAAGGAATCCATTTCCTCTTCATGCCCTGCTCCCACTTATTTTCGGTGTCTACCCGCATTGCCTCTTCATAATATTTTCCCTCGGGTTCACCGGGACCAATAATAAATATTACATTGAAGGAGAGTATCATCTGTGTGGGGTATACTTTAACTCGTAGATTTTCTAATCAACACTTGCAGTGTTTGAGGCAATTCGTTTCTCCTTCAAGGTTGTACATTTTGATTTTCCTGGGTTCCTTTGGAATTTCTTTTCGATCTCATCAAGCACTATGGTATATTCTTTTTGTTTTTCTTTCCTCTCTTCCTCCTGTTTCTTTCCCTGCAACTGATCTTTGTACATAACCTTCTCATTGAATATGACATCCCTACTCCTAATGATTTTGTTATTTTCATAATCCCATAAGCGATAACCAAAATAATTAACACCGTATCCAATAAAGGTACACTTCTTGGATTTAGACTCAAGCTTTGTTCTATTTTGTTTATCAATATCTACAAATGCTTCACAACACGAAGTTTTCAAAAAAGAATAGTTTACCTTTTTCCCTGTCCATTCCTCCTCTGGAATTCTACCATCCAAAGAGCTTGAAGTTCTTTTGTTTATTAAGTAAACAGCAGTATCTACAGCATCTGCCCAAAAATATAAGAGCAAACCAGCATGCAATCTCATACTCCTTGCATGCTCCATGATTGCCCTGTTCATCCTTTCTGACACACCATTTTCTTGTGGTGTTTTTGGAACTGTCTTCTCTCTATGAATCCCCTGGTATGAATAGTAATCATCAAAGTCCTTGCTGCAATATCCACCTCCATTATCTGATCTGAGACACTTCAAACTTTTTCCTATCTCATTCTCAACCAAAGCTTTCAATTTCTTAAAAGTATCAAAAACATCATATTTTTGTCGAATGCAATAAACCCAAGTTTTTATAATTGCATGATCAATAAAAGTAACATAATAACGAGATCCACCAAGAGATGATACCTGAGCTGGTCCCCATACATCTGTATGCACAAGCTCTAACCTTTCATTCTTCTTTTCTTTTCCGACTCTGAGAAATCTGACTCTCTTATGTTTTCCATAAACACAATGCTCACAGAAGTCCAAATCAATTTGTTTAAGATCTGGAAACAAATTTCTTTTGTGAACTATCTGCATTCCCTTCTCACTCATCTCTCCCAGCCTATGATGCCACAGTGTTGTATCCACTCCTGTAGAAGCTAAAGAGATAGAAGATTCAGTATTACCAATACATAAATACAATGTACCTACCTTCTTTCCTTTTGCTATCACCAATGATCCTTTGATGACCTTCCACGTCTTATCTGTAAATATGGATATACAACCTTCACTTGCCAACTTCCCTGTTGAAATTAGATCTTTCCTTAAATCTGGAACATGTCTTACCTCTTTCAACAACCATTGGTTTCTAATGCGTTGCTTTATTTTTACCTTTCTCATTCCAACAATTTTGCATGGTGCATCATCACCCAAATGAACCTGTCCAAAATCACCTTGAAAATAATATAGAAAATGTTTCCTATGGGGTGTGGCATGAAATGAAGCCCCTGAATCTACTACCCAAGACTCAAAAATATTATCGACGAAAAGAATCAAAGCATCTTGTAACACAACACCTGTTACACTTGCTTCCTGATTTCTCTCCTGCTGTCCATCACTTTGTTTCTTTGGAGCTTTGCAGTCTTTCTTTAGATGTCCTTTCTTCCCACAATTCCAGCACTCTATCTTTCCAAGTCTGGATTTGGATCTGCCCTTCCTATAATTCTCGCAGTTCCCTGGGCCCTTTCCTCTATCCTTTTGTCTTCCCCTATTCTCCATGTTCAGTGCATTACCTGATGTCTCACCTGTGTTTTTTCGTCGCATTTCCTTACTAAGGATAACACCAACAACATCATGAAATTTTAAAGTATTTGAACCAGAGACAGAGTTACTTACAGCCATGACCAAGTTGTTCCATCTTTCTGGCAATGAGCACAAGATTATAAGAGCCCTGACCTCATCATCAAAGTCCACTTTTACAAAACTTAGTTGATTAGTAACCGTATTAAAATCATTTAAATGATCTGCAACAGACCCACGTTCTGACATCTTCATATTAAATAATCTCTTCATTAGAAATACCTTATTAGACACCGAGGGTTTTTCATACAATTTAGCCAATGCATCCATCAAAGCCTTCGTTGTCTTTCCTTTCGAAATATTCAAAACCACCGACTATGCTAGGCTCATCCGTATCATTCCTAGAGCCTTTATGTCAAGAATCTCCCATTCTTCATCCTTCATGGTCATCGGCTTCTTTTCTACTCTGCCCAATGGTAGGAATAAATCCTTCTGATATAAATAATCTTCCATCTACATCTTCCATAACTAGTAGTTTTTACCGTTAAATTTTTCTACCCTAAACTTTCCATCTTCCGACATTGCTCTCACTCAAACCAGGAACCCTCCTTTCCTGCGAGTTACCTTTCCCTCTGATACCAGTTGTTAGAAAAACAAGACCATGGAGAAATAAAATAAAACAAATGTGGAAACAAAACACAGAAGATACACAATACAATAGAGACACAGATTTACGTGGCTCACCCAGTGTGGGCTACGTCCACCAGAGAAATTGTCAGGTCCTTCCTTTATTATTATCCAGCAAATGAAGGGATACAACCTACAGCAAACCCATTGTAACTTCCTCTTAATTCTCTCACAGTCTCCTATCTCATAATACAATTTTCGCCATAATGCATAGCCGCAATACATTTCCCTCATAATAGAGGGTTGCCTTCTAGGAAAAAAACCCTAACATAATTTCTACCGTTAGATCTGTGACCTTATAATGAACGGTCGAGATTTACAATGAAATTACAATATACTTTTACAAGGCAATTTTTCCTTCAGAGGCTTCACCCCCAGCCGGGGGTATAGCCCCCCTGGATCCCGCAGAGGGGGTAACCCCCCTCTGCACTCCCCCGCGTGGAAGAGTGTACATTCTTCTAGGGTGTAAAGTCTTCATGGGGTATAAACACGGCTTAAAACAAAGACATCTGAATCTGGAAGATAATCAAGCTCCACAACCAACATATGTAATGGCTCGCATTCTGGTGCAAATAAACTTGAGGGAAGGGTTGGCAGAAGACATTGAGCTGGTTGTAGGAGGCAAATATTTCAAATAGCGATTGGACTATGAGGGTGTGCCTTTTAGATTCAGAAGGTGCCACAAGCAAAGGCATGTGGTGAGCCAATGCTCATTACCTTTCAGACCCAGAAAAGAAAATCAACCTCCATCGGTGTCCGACGTGGAGAGGGAATATCTAGGACCTCCTGGGGAAAATTTTAGCTCTATTATGAGGATACGAGAGGAGGTCATCAAGCCTCAAAAGAGACCTTTTTGTGGAGGCACCATTTCAGCATTGGAAGTTCAGTATGACTCTTCAGCAGTGATGGCAATGATAGTCGAAGGAGACCATAGTCCTTGTCATCTCCCCATTGTTGAGGGCGTGCAGACTGGTCGAGGTCTCTCCCTTAAGGGTACACATTTTTTGTCCCCTCGGTCCATTAATATTTTTATTAACTCTCTTTATTTTCTGGGAAAGGACTAGAATGGACTTTTATTTGCGTCATCCTTTCCCTCCCCTTTACCTTGCCCAAATTCTCTCCCCCTTCCTTTTCCCCCTCCTGTAGGTTTCAAACTTTCATCTCATCCTGAGATCTCTATGATATCTGAGGATCACTCTTCACCTCCCCCTCTTTCTGGTCCAAATAAGGTGTCAGCCCTCAAATCTTCATCCTTTCCTCCCATGAATGAAGACTCAAAGTCCTCTTTGGATTCAGAGGAGAAGGAAATTGTGTATAACCTCAGAAACATGCAAGTTCTAGGGTCGACCCCTAGGTGTTATTCAGGATCCAAAGGTAGGGGGAGGAGGTATTATCTTTCTAAAGCATAGAACGAAGCTATGGTGGTTGTAGCGGCAACAAAACAACAATCTATATATGGGGCACTTAGAGCAAGGAAACCCTAGTCGGGTGTTCCACCATGAAATTGATTTCTCTAAATTGTCGAGGTGTTGCAAGCCCTCTTAAAAAATATCCCTTAAAAAGGTTGGTGTCTTCACACCAACCAGACATTATTTTAGTTCAGGAAATGATGGGGGATTGTGAAGTTGTTTCCAAGATGCTAGAGTCATTGCTTCCCCATTGGGGTTTTTTTGTTCTAGATGCAAAAGGAAGATTGGGAGGAGTGGCTATTGGATGGAGTAGAGTAAAGATTAATATACATAGCCCTTGCGGTGCAGAGTCTTGCATAGGTGCAGATTTTTATTGTGCAGATATGGGTAGAATTTTCTCAATCCTAAATATTTATGGACCTTTCCAGGAGAGGGTCCCCTTTTGGGAGGCTCTCTCCAAAAATTATTTCTTCAAAAAGGATAACCTAATCCAAAGTGTTGAATTTTCATAAGAGATGATATTGTATATGAATGAATATGTTATTACAATGATGAGTGTTCTATATATAAAGAACATATGGTGACCATGGTGACCATCCATGAAGAGATGTGTCCCTTGGGTAATAAATATATTTATACTTTATATTATACTATACATATAATATAAATATACTTATATTTATACTTTATACTTTATTATATATATTTATATTTTATATTATAAATATATTATTACATTGATAATATTAGAATTAATAATATTGTTTAATAATTAATAATCATATTATTAATTATTAATCTAGTAGAATGTTTTTCTCATGCTGCCCAAACATCAACACTCCCTCTCAGCGAGGGAGACATTCTACATTATGCCAAGATTACCTTTGAATATTACCTGTCGATAGATCTTAAATAGCTTCAACATGTCACCATGACATCCATTACCTCACAATGCATCTGTACCTCATCATGTGCACCCTTGTGACTTCACATCCAATGCATCCAAGGCATGTGGGTAGTTCTCAAATAACTACAACATGTCCCCAGGACATCCACTACCCTGCAATGCATCAACATCTGATCATGTGCACCCTTAGTCTCAGTGCCAACCCTTTTTCATGCTAGATGAGTTCCACATGTCTCAGTGCCAGGTCTTTTTCATGTTGGATGAGAACACTCGATGCCGTCCCTTTTTCATGATGGATGAGTTCCACCTGTCTCAGTGCTAGCACTTTTTCATGTTGGATGAGAACAATTAGTGCCAGCCCTTTTTCATGTTGGATGAGTTCCACCTGTCTCAGTGCCAACCCTTTTTCATGTT
>SNQJ01S0088350.1:0-17853 GCA_010110895.2 Picea sitchensis
ATTAAGCATATAATAATGAGAAAGGAGGTTGTGTACCTTGGAATGATCAGGTGAAATGATAGTATAAGTCAAAATACAGGTGATGAAGGGTATAATAATAGCAAAAAGTATGGGCAAAAAGGGTACAATATGTGGTCCTAACACTCCTGTTGCTCTCTCTTTCTAATGTTACAATGATACAAATGAGGGTGTCTATATCCATTTTTTCCTCTTCCTTCTAGAACTGTCTAATCTAAGAATTCAATTCTATCTACCTGCAACTACTACTATAAATGCCTCTGTCTATCTCAGACGAGAGAGAATGGCTCGAGGTCTGATTACATTTTTACCAAGGTGCCTAAATTGAATGATCTCATTTATGTTCAATGCATCAACTTCAAGAGAAAATTTAAAAATTCAAAAACTTGCACTGGACGTCTTCCAGCTGGATTCTGCTTCCACGTTGGTTTTACTTGTCGTGGGGGATGCTCCTGCATCATACTCCCTCACTTGAAAATTTGCATGGGCTCCTGTCCATGAGATCCTGCATGGTATGTCCATGCTTCAGTGTTTCTGCTTCAGTCTCCCAGCTGGCATCTTCAACTGGGTGTCCCTTCCATTTAACCAAATATTCAAAATATTCTTTCCTCCTGGTTTTCTTACCCACTCTTTTATTCAATATCTGCTCCATCTGTTGCTTTTCTGCAACTGGCATCTGCTTCTGCCACTGGATCTCTGGTTGATCATCACCTTCTTCTCCTGCTTCATCATCTTTTTATGGATATAAATCCAAAACATTGAATATCGAAGAAATTTCGATCCCATCTGGTAACTTAATTTCATAAGCATTCTGTCCCATTTTCTTTAAGACCTTGCATGGCCCAATTTTCTTCATCTTCAGCTTGTTGTATGTTCCTCTTAGGAACCTTTCCTTCCTCAAATGTGCTAGAACCAGATCACCAACTTCAAACTGAAGTTGTCTCCGATGCTGATCTTCTCTGTGCTTGTACTCTTGACTTGACTTCAATAGTCGCTCCTTCACCTAGCTGTGAAGTTCCTTCATCGCTTCAGCAAATTCTCCTGCACTAGCACTGCTAGTATCAGTCTGTTTTGAATCCCTCAATTCAGAAACTCCTCTTGGCTGCATTCCATATACAATCTGAAATGGACTTTTCCCTGTGCTCCTGTTCACTGAGTCATTGTAAGCAAACTCTGCTTGCGGTAATATGCTATCCCAGCTGCTATGGTGCTCTGTCACCAAGCTCCTCAACAAGTCTCCCAGACTCTTGTTGTCCACCTTTGTCTGTCTATCCGTCCGAGGATGATAAGAAGAACTAAACATCAAATTAGTCCCCATCTTCTTCCACAATGTTCTCCAGAAATTCCCTATGAATTTTGTGTCCCTGTCCGAGACTATGATTTTCGACAATCCATGAAGTCGAACAATCTCTTTGAAAAACAAATTTGCGATGTGATTCGCATCGCTGGTCTTATGGCATGGAATAAAATGCGCCATCTTAGAAAACCTATCAAGCACCGCAAAGATGGAATCAACACCTCTTTGTGTCCTCGGAAATCCCAATACGAAATCCATGCTAATTTCATCCCACGGCTTCTCAGGTATGGGCAATGGATGATAAAATCCTGCATTCTGCTTCCTTCCTTTTGAATGATGGCAAATCCTGCATTTGTCTACAAACCTCTTGACTTCTGATCGCATCCCTGGCCAAAAGTATGACTCGCTCAGCTTTTCAAATGTCTTATCATGGCCAAAATGTCCTGCTAATCCACCACTGTGCTTCTCTTTCAACAAGTTCTCCCTCATGGAGCAATTTGGAATACATAGTGGATATCCTTTGAACAACAATCCATCCTGGATCACGTACTCTATCCACCGGCTTCTGTCTCTGAGAACTTGATTCTCAGCTGCTTCATAAGCTTCCTTAAAGTCTGAATCATCTGCATACATGTCCTTAAGATCATCAAAGCCTAACATCCATATTTTGAATTCCTGCATCAACAAACACTTCCTGCTCAAAGCGTCAAGAACTTTGTTAGTAGTACCAGAAATATGTTTTATCACAAAAGTGAAATTTTGCATGTATTCAACCCATTTAACATGCCTCTGATTCAACTTTTCCTGTTGAGTCAGAAATTGTAATGCATGGTTATCACTATATAAAACAAATTCCTTGGGAATCAAATAGTTCCTCCGTTTCTTCAATGCCTGTATGATGGCATAGAACTCTTTATCATATGTGGAGTACTTTTCTTTTGCCTCATTCAGCTTCTCACTGAAATATGCAATCGGCCTATCCTCCTGACTTAAGACCGCTCCTATGGCAAACCCGCTTGCATCACATTTCACCTGAAATGTCTTTTGAAAATCTGGCAACACCAGAATTGGTTGCTCTGTAATCTTTTGTTTCAATAAATTGAATCTCTTCTCAGCTTCTTCCATCCAGTGAAAAGATTTATGTCTTTTCTTCACTGTGTCCATCATTGCTGCACTAATTCCACTGAAATTCCTGATGAATTTTCAGTAGAAACTAGCCAGTCCGTGAAAACTCCTTACTTCAAATACATTCCTTGGTGATGGCCAATTCTTGATTACCTCCACCTTATCTGGATCCATCCTCAGTTCATTTGCAGATATAACAAACCCCAAATAAATGAGTTCTGTCTTCATGAATGAGGACTTTTTCATGTTTATTAGCAACTTCTCCTGCTGTAGCTTCCTCATCACAGTAGCCAAATGCTTCAAATGTTCATCCTTTGTCTTGCTGAAAACCAATATGTCATCCAGATACACAATGACAAATTTCCCAATGAAATCCTTTAGGACTTCATTCATCAACCTGATAAAGGTACTTGGTGCATTCGTCAAGCCAAATGGCATGACAAGCCATTCATACAAACCTTCGTTTGTCTTGAATGTTGTTTTCCATTCGTCACCTCCTCTCATACAAATCTAATGATATCCACTCTTCAAATCTATCTTTGAAAAAAAAAATCTCCACTTAAGCAATCCATCAGATCATCCATCCTTGGCAATGGGAATCTATACGAGATAGTTATCTTGTTGATGGCTCTTGAATCAGTGCACATCCTCCAGCCTCCATCTTTTTTCGGACTGAGTACTGTTGGAACAACACATGGACTCAAGCTTTCCCTCACCAAGCCTTTGTCCAACAACTCCTGGACCTGTCTTTTAACCTCTTCATTCTCCTGCGGCGTCAACCTGTACGCGGCTTTGTTTGGAAAACTAGCTCCTGGTATGAGGTCTATATGGTGACTCACGCTCTTCATCGGTGGTAATGAACGAGGTAATTCGTCCACCACAATATCAACGAACTCTTCCAGCAGTTCCTGAACTTCTTCTGGCAAATCATCCACTCTTGTGCTAGTCAGAACAATTCTCGGTTTTCTGACCACAAATAATTGTGGATCCTCCTTCTTCTTAACTTCTGTAAGAAGTTCCTTCCCACTCATGAGAAGTACTATGTTGCTTACTTCCGGCTTCACCTCTTTATCTTCAATTGGACACAACATGTGAGTCCTCCCATTCTTCTTCAGGGTATAGGTGTTCATCCTCCCATCATGGATTACATTTCTATCATACTGCCATGGTCTACCCAGCAATAAATGACAGACATCCATAGGACTAACATCACATAAATTTTATCATTATATCCTCCTATCCTTATGTCAACTAAGCATTGTTTAGTGACATTTACCTGATGTCCCTTCTGTAGCCATGAAACTTTGTATGGGCTTGGATGATCAGTTGTCTCTAGCTCCAGCTTTTCCACCATCTCGGTTGAAACAAGATTATCTATGCTTCCACTATCCACGATGACTTTGCACACTCTATCCTTGGTTTTGCAAGCAATCCTAAAAAGACTGTTCCTCTGCACTGAGTTCTCCATCTCCTTCTCTGGCGTCAAAAGAACTTTCTACATCACTAGAGATCTTTCGCCTTCAGCGTACTCTGTCTCAACATATCTCCTTTGTGCCTCGGTGATGTGAGTCTCTCCAGTTTTTTTCTTTTTCTCTGGACACTCAAACGACCTGTGCCCATTCTTTCCACATGTGAAGCATGTAATTACTCCACCTCTTCCTCTTCCTCTACCTCTGGTACAAGGAAACCTATCATTATAAGCATATCCCCCTCTTTTCTCAATTTGTTTTCCTCGTTGCTCAACATATGGCCTTCTCTGTGAGGTTCCACCTCTTTCAACCTTTCCCTGAGGTTTCTTCCATTCCTCCTTGGGCTTATGATATTTATCTTGGGCAACTGCTTTGCCTTTTGGCTAACTTCTGCCTTGGCCTCTCTGACTTTGTTTACGGCTCAACTTCTCCTCATCTTTTAGAGCTAATTGGTAAGCATCCTCCACCGTTCGGATGGTTTCCATATTTAATTCATCCTGAATTTCATACCTCAGACCATTTAGATACCTGGCCACCTTTTCGTCATTGCTTTCGCGATGACCTGCCCTGATATTCAACCTGTAAAACTCCTCAGTATACTCCTTCACTGTCATAAGCTTCTGTCTCAGGTTTTGCATCCTCCTGAAGAGATAAATTTGATAGTCCCTGGGAATGAATTTTGCCTTCATCTTTGCAATCATCCTGTCCCAGCTCTTAATTTTCTACTTGCCTTGGCAACGCCTGTCAACTTGTAGTTCATCCCACCACAAGGTTGCATGTCCCTTTAATCTCTTGACAACATATCTGACCTTCTTATCATCTTCTATATTTTCATAATCGAAGTAAGTGTCAAGAGCTCTAATCCAGTCTAACAACTCTTCTGCATCCAGACTCCCTTCATAAGCTGGAATGTCCATCTTTGTTTTCAAACTCATCGAAGCGATAGCCTTAATTAAACACTCATTGGCTGCATCTTCCGCTGGGATTTATTCTTCTTCACGTCCAGCATCACCTTCATCCTCAGATTCACTGATATCTCCTGCATTAGCATTTTGCCTTTGTCTTATCTCCATGTCCTCCATTCTGGCACGAAGATTTCGCACTTCTCTCTCCATATCTAGATTTTGCACTTGCCTACCTCTGTCTCTGGACATTTCCCTTTCTCTGGACAATTCCCTTTCCTCCTCTGGATCGGGTGATTGTCTACCTCTTCTCCTTGGCAGCATGGTGAATTCTCCTTTTTCTCTGCTACAAAAAGCAAAGACTTTTCTTAGCTTTGATACCACTTGATGCAGACTGTCCCTCGCCCAGGGCACGTCCGCTCCCACAGGACCTTCTTCTCCTCGGCCCGAAGAACTCGAAGGTTCTTCTATTTCCCTACTGGGAAATCTACACCCACAACAATTTTCCCCGAGATCTCCCCCTTTCTACCGGGAGATTAGCTAAATCTCGTTATCTCACGAGTTCGTGACTCAAACCTTCAAACTTTCCTTTCAAATCTTGCGATACCCGATCTGGTGATATGGGTATAACTCCTTCCACATGCAACCGTGGGCTAGGCTTAATGTTAGCGCCTTTCGTGACTTCGCAACCTTGCAACTTCGCGACCTCGCAGGTTGAACCGTCGAGTTCTTACCCTCCTAGTTCACGAGTCCCCGAGATACGCGGTCCCACCTTATACTCTACCATGCGTCCTCATGAACGTCGGATCCTCGGCACTTCGCGACTCCTAATGCCAATACCTCGGGACTTCTTGCAGCGAGATCCTAAGGCTCTGTGCCACCTGTATTCCACTTGCGCTCCGCTATGGCCCACACTATTCTCCAGCTGACGGGATATCGTTGTCTCGCGACCTCACGATCCCCGTGACCAAACTCTCGAACCTTTTCTTGTGAGGTCCCGATATACGATCCCTTGCGTAGAACCAATGGTCCTCCTGCATTCCGGATCCAACGACTGTCCTTCTCCTCCCACCTCGCGTCCTGGCGACTTTGAGTAGCCAATGTTTGGACTCTCAACCTGCGAACTCCCGAGTTCATGAGATCCCTTGATCTCTCGCCACCTGTCCTCCTCATATGGATGGCTACGATCCTCTCGCTCCTTCGTCACCTTGCGTCCTCATGCCTTGCAAATTTGCACACCCAATACTTAGGCCTTTACCCTGTGAACTCCTAAGTTCGCGAGATCTCTTGATCTCTTGCCACCTGTTCCCTCAGATGGACGGCTACCCAATCTCTCGCCACTTCGCGTCCTTGCGCCTCGCGACTTTGAATACCCAATTCTTGGACTTTCACCCTACGAACTCCCGAGTTCGCGAGATCTCTTGATCTCTCACCACCTGTNCTACGATCTTTTCGCCACTTCGTCGCCTCAAGTCCTCGCGCGTCGCGACCTTGAACACCAAATACTTGGGATTTCACTCTGCAAACTCCCGAGTTCGTGAGATCACCAATCTCTTCCACCTGTCCTCCTCAGATGGACGGCTCCAAATATCTTGCCACTTCGCCACTCGTGACTTGGAGTACCCAATACTTGGGTTTTCCACCTGCGAACTCCCAAGTTCGCGAGATCACTGATCTCTTCCACCTGTCCTCCTCAGATGGACGACTCTCAACCTTCTTGCCACTTCAAACCCTTCGAAATCTTATCACCGTAACCTCCTTGTATCTCTGCAAGATCTAACGGCCCTCAGAACTCCGCGAATCTCTTCAGAAGATTTCGACCGTCCGTTCTCCCTTGTATAACCCACTAAATGAAAAGGGTATCTCTCTACGAGATTCCTTCGCTGCTTCGCCAACCTGTGATATTCTCTCTGACTTCAAGTTACACCTGACTACGCTGATCTTCAGTGACTCAGAGGCCAATCCTTCCTGAGCTTTTCCAAATTTCTTCGACCTCAACGGTGTTCTTTGCACGCACTCTTTACGGCAACCCTGCGAACACTTCAACTGTTCGAGCTTCCTTTGACTCTGCGTATGCCGTAGCAACAGTCCTTCAACACTTCCGCTTAGTTTAATGACTGAGACTCTTCTTCCTTAGCCTGCGCACTCCTTGCACAGCTTCAGCAACCCACTTTCACTTCTGAGTGGTTTGAGAACAAGAGTTAACTCTCTGAGCCTTCTGTCAACGCACTCCTTGCGGACGACTTCAACTGCACTCCTTGTAGGAATCCTTGCTCAAGAGAGAAACAATTGTAACTCACCTTACTTCCTCTCAGATTTCGATCTTAACCCACGAAATCATTCACACAGCATAATAATAAATGCATAATAGGAAGTAATATTCATAAGCAGAGCATTCAACACACATACACAGAGAATAACACAACAGCCATGAATCTGAATAAACTTCTTCTATTAATTCAAGATTTGTACATGGGTGGTTTTCTACAACTCTCTGCTATTCTCCTATGCTCTAGACTCTTCTTTCTCCTATTGTTCTCTCTTTATAATGTTACAATGATACAAATGAGGGTGTCTATATCCGTTTTTCCCTCTTCCTTCTAGAACTGTCTAATCTAAGAATTCAATTCTATCTACCTACAACAACTACTATAAATGCCTCTGTCTATCTCAGACGAGAGCGTATGGCTCAAGGTCTGATTACATTTTTACCAAGGCGCCTAAATTAAATGATCTCATTTATGTTCAGCGCATCAACTTCAAGAGAAAATTTAAAAATTCAAAAACTTGCGCTGGACGTCTTCCAGCTGGCTTCTGCTTCCACGTTGGTTTTACTTGTCTTGAGGGATGCTCCTGCATCATACTCCCTCGCTTGAAAATTTGCATGGGCTCTTGTCCATAAGTTCCTGCACGGTATGTCCATGCTTCAGTATTTCTGCTTCAGTCTCCCAGCTGGCATCTTCAACTGGGTGTCCCTTCCATTTAACCAAATATTCAAAATATTCTTTCCTCCTGGTTTTCTTACCCAGTCTTTTATTCAGTGTCTGCTCCATCTGTGGCTTTCCTGCAACTGGCATCTGCTTTTACCACCAGATCTCTGGTTGATCATCACCTTCTTCTCCTGCTTCATCATCTTTTTATGGATATAAATCCGAAACATTGAATATCACAGAAATTCTGATCCCATCTGGTAGCTTAATTTCATAAGCATTCTGTCCCATTTTCTTTAAGACCTTGCATGGCCCAATTTTCTTCATCTTCAGCTTGTTGTATGTTCCTCTCAGGAACCTTTCCTTCCTTAAATGTTCCAGAACCAGATCACCAACTTCAAACTGAAGTTGTCTCCAATGCTGATATGCTCTGCGCTTGTACTCCTGACTTGACTTGAATAGTCGCTCCTTCACCTGGCTGTGAAGTTCCTTCATCGCTTCAACGAATTCTCCTGCACTAGCACTGCTAGTATCAGTCTGTTTTGAATCCCTCAATTTAGAAACTCCTCTTGGTTGCATTCCATATACAGTCTGAAATGGACTTTTCCCTGTGCTCCTGTTCACTGAGTCATTGTAAGCAAACTCTGCTTGCAGTAATATGCTATCCCAGCTGCTATGGTGCTCTGTCACCAAGCTCCTCAACAAGACTCCCAGACTTCTGTTGACCACCTTTGTCTGTCCATCCCTCTGAGGATGATAAGCAGAACTAAACATCAAATTAGTCCCCATCTTCTTCCACAATGTTATCCAGAAATGCCCTATGAATTTTGTGTCCCTGTCAGAGACTATGCTTTTCGGCAATCCATGAAGTCGAACAATCTCTTTGAAAAACAAATTTGCGATGTGAGTCGCATCGCTGGTCATATGGTATGGAATAAAATGCACCATCTTAGAAAACCTATCAACCACCACAAAGATGGAATCAACACCTCTTTGTGTCCTCGGCAATCCCAATACAAAATCCATGCTAATTTCATCCCACGACTTCTCAGGTATGGGAAATGGCTGATAAAATCCTGCATTCTGCTTCCTTCCTTTTGAATGCTGGCAAATACTGCATCTGTCTACAAACCTCTTGACTTATGACCACATCCCTGGCCAAAATTATGACTCTCTCAGCTTTGCAAATGTCTTATCATGGCCAAAATGTCCTGCTAATCCACCACTGTGCTTCTCTTTCAACAAGTTCTCCCTGATGGAGCAATTTGGAATACAAAGTTGATTGCCTTTGAACAACAATACGTCCTAGATCACGTACTCTATCCACTGGCTTCTGTCTCTGAGAACTAGATTCTCAGCTACTTCATAACTTCCTTAAAGTCTGAATCATCTACATACATGTACTTAAGATCATCAAAGCCTAATGTCCGGACTTTGAACTCCTGCATCAGCAAACACTTCCTGCTCAAAGCGTCAGCAACTTTGTTAGCAGTACCAGAAATATGTTTTATCACAAAAGTGAAATTTTGCATGTATTCAACCCATTTAACATGCCTCTGATTCAACTTTTCCTGTTGAGTCACAAATTGTAATGCATGGTTATCACTATATAAAACAAATTCCTTTGGAATCAAATAGTGCCTCCATTTCTTCAATGCCTGTATGATGGCATAGAAATCTTTATCATATGTGGAGTACTTTTCTTTTGCCTCATTTGCAGATATAACAAACCCCAAATAAATGAGTTATGTCTTCATGAATGAGGAATTTTTCATGTTTATCAGCAACTTCTCCTGCTGTAGCTTCCTCATCACAGTAGCCAAATGCTTCAAATGTTCATCCTTTGTCTTGCTGAAAACCAATATGTCATTCAGATACACAATGACAAATTTCCCAATGAAATCCTTCAGGACTTCATTCATCAACCTCATAAAGGTACTCGGTGCATTCGTCAAGACAAATGGCATGACAAGCCATTCATACAAACCTTCGTTTGTCTTGAATGTTGTTTTCCATTCGTCACCTCCTCTCATACAAATCTGATGATATCCAGTCTTCAAATCTATCTTTGAAAAAAAATTTGCTCCACTTAAGCAATCCATCAGATCATCCATCCTTGGCAATGGGAATCTATACCTGATAGTTATCTTGTTGATGGCTTTTGAATCAGTGCACATCCTCCAGCCTCCGTCTTTCTTCGGACTGAGTACTATTGGAACAACACATGGACTCAAGATTTCCCTGACCAAGCCTTTGTCCAACAACTCCTGGACCTGTCTTTTAACCTCTTCATTCTCCTGCGGCGTCAACCTGTACGCGGCTTTGTTTGGAAAACTAGCTCCTGGTATGAGGTCTATATGGTGACTCACGCTCCTCATTGGTGGTAATGAACGAGGTAATTCGTCCACCACAATATCAGCGAACTCTTCCAGCAGTTCCTGAACTTCTTCTGGCAAATCATCCACTCTTGTGCTTATCAGAACAATTCTCAGTTTTCTGACCACAAAGAATTGTAGATCCTCCTTCTTCTTAACTTCTGTAAGAAGTTCCTTCCCACTCATGAGAAGTACTCTGTTGCTTACTTCCGGCTTCACCTCTTTATCTTCAATTGGACACAACATGTGAGTCCTCTCATTCTTCTTTAGGGTATAGGTGTTCATCCTCCCATCATGGATTACATTTCTATCATACTGCCATGGTCTACCCAACAATAAATGACAAACATTCTTAGGACTAACATTACATAAAATTTTATCATTATATCCTCCTATCTTTATGTCAACTAAGAACTATTTAGTGACATTTACCTGATGTCCCTTCTGTAGCCATGAAACTTTATATGGGATTGGATGATCAGTTGTCTCCAGCTCCAGCTTTTCCACCATCTCGGTTGAAACGAGATTATTTGTGCTTCCACTGTCCATGATGACTTTGCACACTCTATCCTTGGTTTTGCAAGCAGTCCTAAAAAGACTATTCCTTTGCGCTGAGTTCTCCATCTCTTTCTCTGGCGTCAAAAGAAATTTCCGCATCACTAGCGATCTTCCGACTTCAGTGTACTCTGTCTCAACATCTCGCCTCTGTGCCTCGGCGATGTGAGTCTCTCCAGTTTCTTTCTTTTTCTCTGGACACTCAAACGACCTGTGCCCATTCTTTCCACACGTGAAGCATGGAATTACTCCACCTCTTCCTCTTCCTCTACCTCTGGTATGAGGAAACCTATCATTATAAGCATATCCCCCTCTTTGCTCAATTTGTTGTCCTTGTTGCTCAACATATGGCCTTCTCTGTGAGGTTCCACCTCTTTAAACCTTTCCCTAAGGTTTCTTCCATTCCTCCTTGGGCTTCTGATATTTATCTTGGGAAACTGCTTTGCCTTTGGGCTGACTTCTGCCTTGGCCTCTCTAACTTTGTTTACGTCTGATCTTCTCCTCAGCTTTCAGAGCCAATTGGTAAGCATCCTCCACCGTTTGGATGGTTGGCATATTTAATTCATCCTGAATTTCATACCTCAGGCCATTTAGATACCTGGCCACCTTTTCGTCATAGCTTTCGCGATGACCTGCCCTGATATTCAACCTGTAAAACTCCTCAGTATACTCCTTCACTGTCATCAGCTTCTGTCTCAGGTTTTGCATCCTCCTGAACAGAGAAATTTGATAGTCCCTGGGAATGAATTTTGCCTTCATCTTTGCAATCATCCTGTCCCAGCTCTTAATTTTCTGCTTGCCTTGGCAATGCCTGTCAGCTTGCAGTTCATCCCACCACAAAACTGCATGTCCCTTTAATCTTGTGACGACATGTCTGTCCTTCTTATCATCTTCTATATCTTCATAATTGAAGTAAGTGTCAAGAGCTCTAATCCAGTCTAACAGCTCTTCTGCATCTAGACTCCCTTCATAAGCTGGAATGTCAATCTTTGTTTTCAAACTCATCCGAGCGACAGCCTTAATTGAACGCTCATTGGCTGCATCTTCCGCTGGGATTTCTTCTTCTTCACATCCAGCATCACCTTCATCCTCGGATTCACTGATATCTCCTGCATCAACGTTTCACCTTTGTCTTATCTCCATGTCCTCCATTCTGGCATGAATATTTCACACTTCTCTCTCCATATTTGGATTCTGCACTTGCCTACCTCTGTCTATGGACATTTCCCTTTCTCTGGACAATTCCCTTTCCTCCTCTGGATCGGGTGATTGTCTACCTCTTCTCCTTGGCGGCATGGTGATTTCTCCTTTTTATCTGCTACAGAAAGCAAAGACATTTCTTAGTTCTGATACCACTTGATGCAGACTGTCCCTCACCCAGGGCACGTCCGCTCCCACACGACCTTCTTCTCCTCGGCCCCAAGAAATCGAAGGTTCTTCTATTTCCCTACCGGGAAATCTACACCCACAACAATCTTCCCTGAGATCTCCCCCTTTCTACCGGGAGATCAACTAAATCTCGCTATCTCGCGAGTTCGTGACTCAAACCTTCAAACTTTCCTTTAAAATCTTGCGATACCCGATCTGGCAATACGGGTATAACTCCTTCCACATGCAACCGTGGGCTAGGCTTAATGTTAGCACCTTTCGCGAGTTCGCGACCTCGCAACCTCTTGACCTCGTCAGTTGAACCGTCGAGTTTTTACCCTCCTAGTTCGTGAGTCCCCGATATACGCGGTCCCACCTTATACTCTGCCACGTGTCCACACGAAGCTCGGCTCCTCAACACTTCATGAATCCTAATGCCAATACCTCGGGACTTCTTGCAGCGAGATCCCGAGGCTCTGTGCCACCTGTATTCCACTTGCACTCTGCTATGGCCTACAATATCCTCCAGCTGTCGGGATATCGCTGTCTCGTGACCTCGCGATCCCCGTGACCAAACTCTCGAACCTTTTCTTGTGAGGTCCCGAGATACGATCCCTCACGTAGATCCAATGGTCCTCCAGTGTTATGGATCCAACGACTGTCCTTCTCTCGCCACCTCGCGTCCTTGCAACTTTGAGTAGCCAATGTTTGGACTCTCAACCTGCGAACTCCCGAGTTCGCGAGATCCCTTGATCTCTCGCCACCTGTCCTCCTCAGATGGACGGCTACGATATTCTCTCTCCTTCGTCGCCTCGCGACTTTGCACACCCAATACTTGGGCCTTTACCCTGTGAACTCCCGAGTTCGAGAGATCTCTTGATCTCTTACCACCTGTCCCCTCAGATGGATGACTACCAATCTCTCACCGCTTCGCGTCCTCGTTCCTCACGACTTTGAATACCCAATTCTTGGACTTTCAACCTGTGAACTCCCGAGTTCGCGAGATCTCTTGATCTCTCACCACTTGCCCTCCTCATATGGATGGCTACGATATTTTCACCACTTCATCGCCTCGCGACCTTGAACACCCAATACTTGGGCTTTCACTCTGCAAACTCCTGAGTTAGCGAGATCACCGATCTCTGCCACCTGTCCTCCTCAGATGGATGGCTCCAAATATCTCGCCACTTCGCCACTCGTGACTTGGAGTACCCAATACTTGGGTTTTCCACCTGCGAACTCCCGATTTCAAGAGATCACCGATCTCTTCCACCTGTCCTCCTCATATGGACGGCTCTCAACCTTCTCGCCACTTCAAACCCTTCGGAATCTTATCGCCGTAACCTCCTTGTATCTCTGCAAGATCTAATGGCCCTCGGAACTTTGCAAAATCTCTTTAGAAGATTTCGACCGTCTGTTCTCCCTTGTATAACCCACGAAATGAAAAGGGTATCTCTCTACGAGATTCCTTCGCCGCTTCGCCAACCTGCGACGTTCTCTCCGACTTCAAGTTACACTTGACTGCGCTGATCTTCAGCGACTTAGAGGCCTATCCTTCCTGAGCTTTTCCAAATTTCTTCGACCTCAACGGGGTTCTTTGCACGCACTCTTTGTGGCAACCCTGTGAACACTTCAGCTGTTCGAGCTTCCTTTGACTCTGCGTATGCCGTAGAAGCAGTCCTTCAACACTTTCGCTCAGTTTCACGACTGAGACTCTTCTTCCTTAGCCTGCGCACTCCTTGCATGGCTTCAGCAACCCACTTTCACTTCTGAGTGGTTTGAGAACAAGAGTTAACTCTCTGAGCCTTTTGTCAACGCACTCCTTGCAGGAATCCTTGCTCAAGAGAGAAACAATTGTAACTCACCTTACTTCCTCTCAGATTTCGATCTTAACCCACGAAATCATTCACACAGCATAATAACAAATGCATAATAGGAAGTAATATTCATAAGCAGAGCATTCAACACACATACACAGAGAATAACACAACAGCCATGAATCTGAATCAACTTCTTCTATTAATTCAAGATTTATACATGGGTGGTTTTCTACAACTCTCTGCTATTCTCCTATGCTCTAGACTCTTCTTGCTCCTATTGCTCTCTCTTTCTAATGTTACAATGATACAAATGAGGGTGTCTATATCTGTTTTTCCCTCTTCCTTCTAGAACTGTCTAATCTAAGAATTCAATTCTATCTACCTACAACTACTACTATAAATGCCTCTGTCTATCTAAGACGAGAGCGTATGGCTCAAGGTCTGATTACATTTTTACCAAGGCGCCTAAATTAAATGATCTCATTTATGTTCAGCGCATCAACTTCAAGAGAAAATTTAAAAATTCAAAAACTTGCGTTGGACGTCTTCCAGCTGGCTTCTGCTTCCACGTTGGTTTTACTTGTCATGAGGGATGCTCCTGCATCAAAATGCCTTTTGGTTTGATGAATGCAGGGGCCACTTTCCAGTGAGCTATGGACATCGCTTTCGTGGGAGAAAGGGACAAGTTCATAGTCATTTACCTTGATGATCTGATGGTTTTTTCTAAAACTGATGAAGAACATTTGATGCATCTAATACAGACGTTCGAAAAGTACCGCAGGTTTGGTCTATCCCTGAATCCAAAGAAATCACATTTTGCTATGCGGGAAGGTAAGCTTCTGGGCCATGTCGTGTCTAAGGAGGGAATCAGGATTGATCCTAAGCAGATTGAGGCAATAGATACTATCGCTATCCCTAGAAATATAAAAGAAATTCAATCATTCTTAGGAAAGATAAATTTTCTACGAAGATTCATTCCCAATTTCCCTGAAATTGTCAAACTGATTACAGGAATGTTGAAGAAGGATAGCGGGGTAAACTAGACCACCGAGGCCAGGGCATCGTTTGCACATATTAAAAAAGTCATATGTGAGGCACCTGTGTTAGCAAGTCTAGATTATCTGAAAGATTTTCTCATCTTCTCTTTTTCTTCCGAACATACCATCGCCGCGGTACTCTTGCAGAAAAATGAAGAGGGGTTCGAGCAACCGATAGTGTTTTTCAGCAAAAGTCTCAGAGATGCAGAACTGAAATATGACATAATGGAAAAAAAAGCATACGCAATGGTAAAAGCATTGAAAGCATTTAGGACCTATGTGCTACATTAAAAAATAATCGCGTATGTGCCCACCAGTTCTGTAAAAGACATATTGGTACAGCCGGCCAGTGATGGAGAACGAGGGCGATGGCTCACCAAAATACAAGAATTCGATCTGGAAGTCAAACCGACTAAATTGATAAAGGGGCAGGGTCTGGCCAAACTCTTGGCTGAGTCGAATCTTAGAGCTCTTGATATTAATTGCCTCCAAGAAGAAGATGGAGACACACACCCGCACGAGCCGGATGACCAGACAGATCCAAGAAAAATCGAGGAAAAGTTCATATTGTCAGACAGGTATAAATACATAGTGTTCTACTTGTTAAACCTAAAATGCCCAGATGGGCTATCACCAACCAAATGTAGAACTTTAAAACTCCACGCTGTAAAATATTGCATCATTGAAAACCATCTATATTGGAAGGATCCACTCGGGTTCCTGCTAGTATGTTTGGTTGAGTCGGAAACTCCACGGGTTATAGAGGAATTTCGTGAAGGAGTTTGTGGAGGACACCATGCATGGAGAGAAACAACCTACAAGATCTTGAGGGTCGGATACTATTGGCCGAAACTATTTTCGGACGTCAATGCCAAAGTACGTGCGTGCAACCCTTGTCAAATATTCGGTGGTAAACAGAAACTCCCTGCTCTGCCACTCGTTCCAGTCAAAGCCGAAGCTCCATTTCAACAATGGGGTCTAGACTTCATAGGGGAAATTAATCCTCATTCCAGTGCTCAGCATAAGTGGATCCTAACAGCTACAGATTATTTTACCAAGTGGGTGGAGGCCATTCCAACCAAAAGGGCAACATACTCGGTGGTGATCGATTTCTTGGAGGATAACATCTTAGCAAGATTCGGGTGTCCTCAAAAGATAGTCACCGATAACACCCAGGCATTCAAATCTATGGCTATGATCATCTTCTTCCAGAAGTATAATATCGTTCTTGACCATTCTACTACATATTACCCCCAGGGGAACGGATTGGCCGAATCATCTAACAAAAGCCTGGTGAACATAATCAAGAAAGTACTGGATGAGAATAAAAGGTCTTGGCATGTGCACTTGAAATATGCATTATGGGCGAACTGCATCAGCACTAAAAGGTCTATCGACATTTCACCATTTCAAATGGTCTATGGGACAGAGGTGGTACTACCTATAAACCTGGCACTGCCAGTGATGAAGCTATGACAGGATCAAAACGAAGAACCAAATCATGCAACCAGGAGAATTAACCAGCTGATCGAGGTTCAACAACATAGAGTTGAGGTCGAAGAAAAAATGCAGAAGTACCAGGAGGAGATGAAAGAATTATTTGATCGCAAGGCAAAGGACCGGGAATTCCTTCCAGGTAACTCAGTACTAAGATGGGATGCAAGGAAGGAGGAAGCCGTGAAGCATGGTAAATTTGACCACCTCTGGTATGGACCATTCAGGGTCTCGGCTCCAGAAGGAAAAAATTCCTTCCTACTGGAAAACATCGACGGAGAAGTCCTCAGCGCCCCTGTCAATGGGCGATATCTCAAACATTACATGACATAACAATTGCCATTAAAAAAAAATAATAATAAAAAATAAAAAATAAAAGTAAAATAAAACAAAATTTGTGTACATACATGCATTTTTATTACCTTTTGCATTTTCTGTTTTCTTCTGTTCATAATTTTTAGACATATTTTCATAAGCAGGTCTCCACAACTACTTGATCCCCTGCTAAGAGAAGGAACGTTTAGAGCGATCCTAACTTTCCTAGGTTTTTCAACAGCATTGGAAGAATCAAAGCTTGCTCAAAAAGGATACCCCTTAAAAAATTATTTTCCCTGTCTCCCTAAGAACGAAGGTGTTGTGAAGGTCAAGGGAAGATTGGTACCGAGTAATCAAAGTAAGTTGACAGACCTCTGATGCAAAATATTACACAAATATCAGCCCTGATACAAACTGATTGCCCCCATCTTCGCGCTCAAAAAATAAATTATAAGACAGGTGGTGAAAGGAAATTCAGAAATGATTGCCCCCACCTAGTCCAGGAAGATGATGAAAGGAAATTCATAAATGATTGCCCTCGTCTTAGCATTTAAATGCATAAAAAATTTACGAAGTGGTGAAAGGAAATTCAGTAAAAGGGGCCAGATAACTTCACCGGGGTACTGAACAGGTTCGTTGGCAGTGAAGCAATGTCTGAGATATCTGTAAGGCTGTTATACATGAATATCGCTCTACTCTAGTAACCAATACTTTCTAAAAACCTGATCCACATCCTGAGTTCAGACGGGACTTCTCGGTTAAAAATATGTAATTTCATTCTTTTGATGCAAGCCGAGAGCCACAAGATCTGTTGAGTCTCCTAGGGTCGTTTCGACTATCTTAAAACACACCCAAAGTTAGTAGTTGGAAATGGAAAATTGTGAAAGAGACTACAGCCGTGCTTAGAAAGAGTATCTAATTTTGAAAAACTTCTCGAGGTAAAAAACAGAGTCTTTTCCCCCTTTCGATCATTTTTTCCTTGGAATTTTTCGCAGGATTGAGCTTTCGACTCCATTTGCCCAATTTTGGCACGTGGTCTACTGTTCTTCCCGCCTCACAGGAAGGCAAGATCCCTAGTTGGAGCCTATGTTGGAGCCGCCCTTGTTTTTTAACCCGTCACAATTTCCATTTTGGATGCTTAAAATTCT
>SNQJ01S0088350.1:17915-33236 GCA_010110895.2 Picea sitchensis
TGTTTGCTTCGGGACCTCGCAAGTCGGGTACGTTAATCCATGCGTTCACACTTCCCGAGTCACGAAGCGGCGAAGTCCTTTTAAACTTTCACTCTAAGCAATAATCAGGGTAAAGTATTTTGACTCGTGATTTGACTTCGTCGGAGTTTCATGCCTCAGTGTCTATCGAACCAAAATTTTCATTTTTACAACCCCGAGAACCGAGGACGCGAGGCCTTTTTGGGATAACCCTGGTCAATGATCAAAGGCAAAAAAGCTAACCGTGGTTAAAAGCCGTTCTCGGTGTTTCGCCACTCGGCACTATCTTTTCGAAAGTTATGGCGTCTAAAACCTTGACTCACGAAGTCACGATTTAATTATAGCATAATTAATTAATCGCCTAATCCAAGTTTTTCTTACTCTTAATTAAGTCTTAATTATCGCCATCTCGCGGTTTCGCGACTCGGCATACTAGTCTCCCAAAAATTTATCTTCGAAGTTCCGAGTCGTGATACAGCGAGTAAAACGATTATGAAATTAATTATGCCTTAAATCACGATTACCTTTAATTAAACTGAGGTCGGTCCTCGCGATCTCGCGAGTTGGAGATTCAAAATGTTAAAAGAAAATCAACGATGTAGCGAACGGCGAGAAATCAATTTGCGTTGGTAATATTTGATAATTTAAGATAAGGCAAGATATATCCCGTTCCCCAAGGCTTGCATGTTTCCCGAGGTAGCCATCTCTCTCCCTACTCCGACTGACTGTCAAACCGCCAAAAAATTGATGACATTAATGGAGAATTAGGGTGAATCCACGAATATAAGATCGAATTTTACGCAATAAATTTGTTTCTAATTACGATTTGACAGGCTTATTTCGAAAAGTACCGAAGCTTCAAATATATATAAGAGTTTCATTTTATTATAAGGAAATCATTTTCATAAGCACGCAGAGCTCGTCATTTTTCAAGTGAACTAATTTCTGCATCTATATGCAGTTCTATCGCAGAAGGGAGAAGATGCAAGCTTCAGCTATGGCTCCACGGAAAGCAGCAAAGGCGAATGCTGAGGTTGTAGGGAAAGGCTCGGATAATGTCTCCGACACTTCGCCCCGGAGTGTCGACTCGGTCCCTAGCTGGTCGTTTGTTTCAGATATTTTACAATCTGAGTTGGTGAATTATTCAGACTCCGACGATAATGAAAAGGACGACCTGAACACTAAATACAAGATAGTTGTTCAATCTGGAATGCACAGGGTAGCAACAAGACCACGATTGCTTCCATATTATGATATGATCTGATGGGCATTGGATCACATAGACTTACCCACCAGAACTATCATGAACGACCAGTGGGTCACAGTCGGGACTTTTAGACCGGTGCATATCCAAACCATGTATAAGCTCCCGATGACATCTGAATACACATATGGTGCTGAATTCCTGGAGGAATTCAAAGAGAAGGAGTGCACTCAATATGAAAAAACCATGCCCGGTTTAATAAAGGATTGGGTTTCGTGCTCCGCAAAATTTAGAGCAAATGACCAGGGTGTTTATTCAATCGCTTCGCTGGAGCCACAGTACAAATATGTGGCAATGATGACATGCCGACTATTCGGAAGAGAGGACACATCGCATTTCTACATTGCGTGGGTGCCTCTCATGTTTCGGGTCGTAGAAGGTTGCTCGTTTAATTGGGCAAAGATACTCTCGGACAACTTGGCCAACTGGGTCACAGAGTATCGGGAGCAGAAGGCAAGTGGAAGACTGTCCTCATTTTTCATGTCTGCATATATTATGGACACGGTATGTTCCATGACACCATTCCCTTTGATGAGCTGGGCTTGAATTCCAGTCCAAGAAAAACCCGCACATGAGTATCACGACAAACTATGGGAGAATAAAGCAGACAAATTCATTTGCGAAATTTTCAACTGGGTGATGGTGCCCCTGCACATCGCCATTTTTGGTCACCCGCCACCTCGTATCTCGGACAGTGTTGCTACAAATCTGAACGGTATAGCGGACTGGTACGTGGAGGCAGAGTTCTCCTACTTCACAGTGCTCGGAGCTGCTATTCCCCCGCTTACACTACCACTGTTCATCCCCGACAAGCTGGCTTGTCGCGAGATCGCCCGACAAAACAGTGATTGGCGGGGTGAGTAAAGAACTCAAAGTATCTTCAAAGAAGGTGTGGCCATTTTTTCCCGTTCGGCTAAATTCTTATTCTTTATTGGATTTTGGGCATGCCAAAGCTGAGGCTGCAGCCCTGGAAGACCTGAGTTTGGTCTCCATCGAGTATAAAAAACATGATCCCTAGAGAATTGTGAGAATCCATTTAGCTAATTGTGGGCTAAAGAGGTTTGAACATGAGTTTTCACCCCCGGACGACATTTTCTGAGGGGCGAGGTCTTATGAGGAAGTGCTATCTCGGATCCAATCTTTAGCACCCGAAGACACAACCTCTGTATTGAGATTTCAGGAACACAGACGAAGTTTTCTTCCCGCTGTACTGCAAGGAGGGAGCCCAGGCGTTTCTGAGACAAAACCGAAGGATGATGAAGGCCCCAAAGATGTAACTCCTGGCTCGGGAAAAAGCCAGGACGAGGGGAAGAAAATGAAGAAGCCTGAAGCAAAGACACAGAATTCGGAAACTGAGATGAAGATCCCTGAACCTTCGAAGAAGCAGGACCCGGTCATCACCCCAGGAAAGGCAGCGAAACACATCGGGGAACCCATCACTTCTGTCACCCCCTTGCAATCGACGCAAGGAAATATAGAAGAAGGATGGATTTTCAATGAGGAACTGAGGCCTATCAGAGCAGAAGAAATTCCTCCAAACGAGTTCTTCTTTGAAAAAAAGAGAAAAGCGGTGGTGAAAAGGGAGTTCTACCCGGAGGGAGAATCGACTGCTAAAAAGTTCAAGGTTATGACTGATGGAAAGAACAAAAAGAATGAGCAATTCACCATGGAGATCGTAGGAACGCTAGGAGCATATGCATCGACGAATCAATTTTCGGTCGGAGTGTTAAAAAACCAGCTCAAAAGGAAGAATCTCCTGATCAAGACTCTCGAAGCCAAAGTAGCTTCGGCCATAGAAAATGCTAAAGGTCAGGTGAGCGGGGAGATAGAACTGGCCCGACTAGCTGATAAAAATGAAATAGAAGTGCTCAAAGCCAAGCTAGAGCAAGTGCATCTAGTGATCCGAGATGATCGGATACAGGTGGGTCAACAAAGGACTATGATTGCATAACTGCAGGCTCAGGTAGATATCGCTAAAAGCAGGGTGATCGATGTCGAGGGGTTTAAATCCCGAGCGATCAAGATTCAGTGCAGGATCTCTTCTGCACAACAGAGTTTGCTCGCCAAAGTGGGAACAATCCGAGAGGATTGTCTGTTAATGCATCGGGTTTCCAAGAACCTGACTATCAGAGAGAGAGATGCAGAAGCGGCTCGGGTCACCTTCCAGGAGGCGGTGATAGCCACGAACAACAGAGTTTCGGCAGGTTCTCCCGGACTCGCCCTCCCAGAACAAACTAGAGGTAACATTCTGTTGAAGGATTGGGAGCATAACATTGCCCTGGGCAAGGAACAGGCCCAAAAAGTGACCAATTCATTAGAAGAAGCCTTCAATTCTATAGAGGGCGAGCTGTTGGGTATGGACAGTGGAGGCGACGTAGAAACATTAATTTAAATGAATTTAGAACAGATCTCGCTTGATCTGAAAGAGAAGGATGAGAGATATTTGACCGATATCTCTCAGATGGATAGGGTGGACATGGCTTGAGTTGACAAGCACTTGATCCAGCCCAACACATAACTAAGTGTCGTCGACATCATTGATACACAAATGGGGGACAAGATGCAACAGTTAGCCTGAGAATGTTACTTCGCCGAGGCTAGCTATCAAGCGGAACCTTCACAGCTCATATCTCAACACGTGGAAAGATGTATCGCCTGCACTGAGGCCACGCAAAGACGAGCACCTGGCACTAGATGAAGACAGAATAGGGGAGATGGAGCGATTGCTCTCTCCTCTGTCATAACTGAAATTTTTGCGACCATTGAGATTCTACCTGCTTTGTAGAAATTGTATAAATATAACCCAGAGAGAAATAAACAAGGCTGAACCCTTTTTGAGTTTTTGTAAGAGAATTTGTGCATTGAGATTTAATACAAGCGGATCCGAGATTCTCAATTCCGTCACTTCTGTATCACAAGTTTGCTTCGTTGTATCTCATTTTTACATTTCAATTCATATTCATAATTGATGTGCTTCGTTGTAATTTAGTACGACCACTACTATAATGAATGAATTTGGGTTTTCTGTAATTGTTTATTGCCTTTCCTTTGCACCAGCTATCAGTTGTGTAAGACCAATCTATAGTTTCAGAATTCTACATATATTCTTTGTTACATTGGTTATTTTCTGACATATTTTCCTCTCCCGTTTATGTCGTGAATTTTCCACTGGTTGGAACTTTACTTTGTAAATGGCTCAATGTTTTTCTCTCATATTACTCCTTTTATAAAAATATGATACAGTTACAAGAACGAGCCTTAGATTTGCATCTATATGTTATTTCTGCAACTGTAAGTTCTCTTTTATAAGATCAAACTGAGACAACACTCAAAATTTCTTAAAAGTCTTTTATATCTGTATTGTTCCCCCATGACAGTCCCTACACAAAATCAACCTAATGTCGAACCTGGATTATTGAACCAAACACACATTGCTCTAAATCTTTTCAACACTATCCTTAAAACAACAACTAACTGGGTCGAACTTGAACAATCATGGGTAGCCATTGAATGAGATATAAATATTCAGGAACAGTTCGAAGCTAGACAACCCCAATGAAGAAATATCCCTTAGTTTCTTTCTCCGAAGGTTGACTCCCTCCCTTTTCCCATCCTAAACACTTTTGGATGCCTTGACACTGTACTTTCGAGCCTTAAGTACAGACTCAGGAACAACATCTTTCTGGCGCCGTTGTCGGGGACCGAAGTTACGAAATATTTTTCCCTGGGAAAACGACAAATTGTTTTTTATTGAAAGTGTCACCCTTTGATAGTGAACAAAGGGTGCCTACCTTTTAAGGATTTTTATATTTCACTTGGCGACTCCACGAAGAAATAAACTGGCATTCAGTCGAAGGAATACTAGACAAAACCCGGATGGTGAGCAGTTCACGCCAGTTACTGATCCCGAAAAAATTCTAAGAGCGAGAGGTTCTTTTAAACCAACCGCTGCAGTTTGCCAGCTTGAAGTCCCATCACTGAAGACTGAGAATCCTTCTGAACCCTCGACCTCGCTCAGTCATTGTTTTGATGCTAAACATTCAATGCCTATCCGCTCTGAAAGTAGGAGTGAGATTCATCCAACAATCCCCTTGATACAGAGGGGAAAGGGCTCTCTTGAAGGTTCGTCGGTTTTTGAAACTCCATCTTATCTTCAGTTAAATTTCCCGACTTATCTGAATCCTGAAGAGTGTGTTACACACTCGTTTCTCACACCAGTCGGTTTTCCTGACTCCGTCTCTTGCAAGTCCGAGGAACCAACTCCTCGCGTTCCTTATCGTTCCTCCTCAGAGTCTCCTCTTAGCGGAGAAAATAAAGTTTCCCTTTCATTTTTTGAAAATCCCCTTTATAACTTTCCACAAACAATGATGGCAGCTGTCGGAGTCGGAGGTGGAGGATTTATAGGAGGAGGCGGAGGGTTTATCGGAGGAGGAGGGGGAGGAGGTGGAGGTCAAGGACCCCCTCTAGGCAGAGGTGGAGGTCAAGGCCCACCCCTAGGCGGAGGTGGAGGTGGAGGTCAAGGCCCCCTCCCAGAGTTTTCACGAAAGTCGCAGCCAGATACGACCCATTAGTACTGCCCGTCCCCCTACACGATCTTCCAGAAAATTACATAAAAAACTTACCGAAATTCATCGGGGAGGGGGATCTAACTGCGGTCGAGCATATAAATTTTTTTGACCAATTCGTAGATGTCTTCGGTATAGAGCACGAGGATGTGTATTCGAGACTCCTTGTCCAAACCTTTGAAGGTCAGTTCCAAACTTGGTTTCGGAGCCTACCCGCAACCTCTATTTTGTCATACGACGCTTTGGAAGATGCTTTCCTCAGACAATGGGGAGAGCAGAAAGACCATCTCTATTATCTAACCGAATTTGGGTATTTGAAGAAAAAGAACACGGAAACAGTCTTGGAATTCATCCAGAGATTCAATAAACTGTACAATAAAATCCCAGCTGAAGTCAAACCTTCTCCACCCACGGCCAAAGTGACTTTCGCCGGAGCTTTTGAGCCAGATTTCGCACTACTTCTGCGAGAATGAAGGGGAGCCACTTTAGACCGTATGAAGGACGATGCGGTAGAAATAGAATCAAATATGATGGCTTCAGGTAAACTTAAGGCTAGAGTAGAGACTGGAAACTGAGAGACCAGGTGCTTTAGAGAACAAGCAGGCCCTTCAGAGTCCAACAAATCCTCAGACGATAGGGTGGATGATATGGCTAGAGTGATTAAAGAGTTGTCAAATAAAGTAGCCCGAATGGAACTCGAACAGGCCAAGGCCGACTCTTATCCCAAAAAAGATTTCAAGAGAAATCAAAACCCTCCTAATCAACAAAAACAAATAAAAAATGAGGATCAAAGGATACAGGCTCCTTTAAAGACTGAAAATTTTATAGGAGCAAACGATTTTCAAGACTACGAAGATTCAGATAACGACGTCACAAACTTTGGTGATGACTGTAGTAAACCATACCTGACTCACGAAGACTATGAAAAGTCCTTACACACTCCAAAGCAGTCAAATGAGAGTGAGGAGGGTGATCACACCGAGATCTGTGACTCTAAATCAGAAACTAAGGTAATGATGGCTGATTTCCAGCCAAAGTACAACCTAATGTCTAAAAATAATCCCACCTTTGTGATTCAACCCAAAAAGATCCTTCAAAGAGGTCAAACTTATGAGCCTCCTTTAGACGAGATCCCACTACCAAGCAACAAAACCAAGAGAGTAGACACTCAAGACTCTGAGGCGGAAAAAGTTGGAACTCAAACTTAGGAAACCGCACCCAAAAATAACGATGTGTCTTCATCTAGGATCATGAATGATAAATCTGTCCAGACAAGTAATTCAGGAAGATTAATTTCGGAAATCTCCACTAGGGAAACAGACAAGATGAGCGGAGATTTTAATTTTGAAAATGAGTTAAACAAAATTAAGATACCGATCCCTTTGGTGGAATTAGCGAAAAACCCCATTTATCGCAAACAAATTACCAAAATGATAGGTGTCTCTGAGCAAGAAATCCAGTCCGATGTCATAAACTTGGAAGATGATAGGCCGAGCATCACTTTTGGTCCCCATTTCGAAGGGTCTAAAGACAACATCGCTCCTTTTTATATCACCCTGAACATACATGACCAGTTGTTGCATAATTGTATGTTAGACTCCGAAGCTTCTCATAATGTTATGCCCAAAATTATAATGGAGAAGCTAGGTCTCCAGATCACAAGACCTTATGGGAATCTATACTCTTTTGATTCGAGGAAGGTTAAATGCATGGGAATGATAAAGGATCTGGTGGTTACCCTGGCGCAGGTCCCTGTTAAGAGTATCCTGATGAATGTGGTTATCGCCGATATTCCCCCTAAGTATGGTATGCTGTTATCTAGGTCATGAGGAGCCAAATTGGGGGGTTCTCTTCAGTTAGAGATGACTTATGCCACGATCCCTGTGTTCGGTGGTCAGTTTACTCATTTATACAAGGAAAAAAGACTAGCATATACGGTCAGTGATCCTCAAAACCCCCATAATTTCCCTATTTACATTACAGACCAAGATTTGGGAAATTGCATCCTATCTTTTGATGATGGTCTCGACGGTTTCCTAGAAGAAATCGATACAAAACAAGAAGAGGAAAACCTCATAACAGAAGAGCTGTGTAGTACTAGTGTCTGGAAAATGTATTTTGACGGTGCTTCATCTACTGAAGGGGCAGGCGCTGGAGTGATTTTGGTGGCACCTGAAGGTAAGTTCATTGTTCCTTTCTCTTACCGTTTACAGTGGGACATAGAATACACCAATAACGTGTGCGAGTATGAGGCATTGATCTTAGGAGTATAAGCTGCCAAAAAGCTAAATATTAAAAACTTGGAGGTGTATGGTGACGTTGAATTAATAGTAAAATAGGTAAACCGAGAGTACATGGCCAGGCATCCAAGACTAAGAGCGTATAGAAATTGTACTTGGGATCTCATGGAAAATTTTTTCTCATCTGTGAATATCCATTTTATCCCTCGCGCAGAGAATCTGCATGTTGATGCATTGGCAAAGGCAGCTTCAACCTTCTCTCCTCCCATGACCTTCAAACTGAAATATCATATTTAAATCAGATACAAACCCTCCATACCTGATAACATCCGACACTGGAAAGTCTTTGAAGATGACGAACAAATTAAGAAATTCCCTACAGCAGTAGGAGAATTCTCTGAAACTCATGTTGACCAAGAGAATCAGAACGACTCGATGTGGATCATGCAAGAAGGAGAGGAACCTGAAATCTTCCGAGAAAAAATTGCAGATCATCGTATGCTGGTCCTTAAAAGCAATCAGATCCCCAAAGGATTGATTCCTTTGGAAAGACTTTTTGATTAGAACGATGTATCGGTAAAGTCCACTTTACAGCCCCAACCAGAAGAAGTCGAGGACTGTGATTTAGGAACCAAAAAGGAGCCCCGAATGGTAAAGATATCGAAATTCCTCCCTCCCAAAGCGAAAGATAAGTATAAAGACTTACTCAGACAATACAAAGATGTTTTCGCATGGTCCTATGATGAATTGAAAACATATGATACTTCCATTATTGATCACAAGATACCCTTGAAGCCTGGGGTCAAACCGTTTAGGCAAAATCTTAGGCAAATTAACCCCATTCTTTTACCTGTGATAGAAAAGGNTAGATGGTTTCTCTGGTTATAATCAGATCGCTATGAATGAACTAGACAGGGAAAAAACTGCTTTCACCACGCCCTGGGGTACTTTCATGTATGACAAAATGTGACGCAGACTGTCCCTCACCCAGGGCACGTCCGCTCCCACAAGACCTTCTTCTCCTCGGCCCGAAGAGCTCGAAGGTTCTTCTATTTCCCTACTGGGAAATCTACACCCACAACAATCTTCCCCGAGATCTCCCCCTTTCTAACAGGAGATTAGCTAAATCTCACTATCTCATGAGTTCATGACTCAAACCTTCAAACTTTCCTTTCAAATATTGCGATACCCGATCTGGCGATATGGGTATAACTCCTTCCACATGCAACCGTGGGCTAGGCTTAATGTTAGCACCTTTCGTGACTTCGTGACCTCGCAACCTCGTGACCTCACCGGTTGAACCGTCGAGTTTTTACCCTCCTAGTTCGCGAGTCCCCGAGATACGCGGTCCCACCTTATACTCTGCCACGCGTCCTCACGAACCTCGACTCCTTGGCACTTCGCGACTCCTAATGCCAATACCTCAGGACTTCTTGCAGTGAGATATCAAGGCTTCGTGCCACCTGTATTCCACTTGCACTCCGCTATGGCCCACACTATCCTCCAGCTGTCGGGATATCGCTGTCTCGCGACCTCGCGATCCCCGTGACCAAACTCTTGAACCTTTTCTTGCGAGGTCCCGAGATACGATCCCTCGCGCAGATCCAACGGTCCTCCTGCGTTCCGGATCCAACGGTTGTCCTTTTCTCATCACCTCACATCCTCGCAACTTTGAGTAGCCAATGTTTGGACTCTCAACCTGCGATCTCCCGAGTTTGCAAGATCCCTTGATCTCTCGCCATCTGTCCTCCTCAGATGGATGGCTATGATCCTCTCTCTCCTTCGTTGCCTTGCGTCCTCGTGCCTCGTGACTTTGCACACCCAATACTTGGGCCTTTACCCTACGAATTCCTGAGTTCGCGAGATCTCTTGATCTCTTGCCACCTATCCCCTCAGATGGATGGCTACCAATCTCTCGCCACTTCGTGTCCTCGCGCCTTGCGACTTTGAATACCCAATTCTTGGACTTTCACCCTGCGAACTCCCGAGTTCGCGAGATCTCTTGATCTCTTGCCACCTGTCCTCCTCAGATGGACGGCTACGATCTTTTTGCCACTTCATCACCTTGCATCCTCGTGCCTCGCGACCTTGAACACCCCAATACTTGGGCTTTCACTCTGTGAACTCCCAAGTTCGCGAGATCACCGATCTCTACCAACTGTCCTCCTCAGATGGACGACTCCAAATATCTCGCCACTTCGCCACTCACGACTTGGAGTACCCAATACTTGGGTTTTCCACTTGCGAACTCCCGAGTTCACGAGATCACCGATCTCTGCCACCTGTCCTCCTCAGATGGATGACTCTCAACCTTATCGCCACTTCAAACCTTTCAGAATCTTATCGCCATAACCTCCTTGTATCTCTGCAATATCTAACGGCCCTCGGAACTTCCCGAAATCTCTTCAGAAGATTTCGACCGTCCATTCTCCCTTGTATAACCCACGAAATGAAAAAGGTATCTCTCTATGAGATTCCTTTGCTGCTTCACCAACCTGCGACGTTCTCTCCGACTTCAAGTTACACTTGACTGCACTGATCTTTAGCGACTTAGAGGCCTATCCTTCCTAATATTTTGCAAATTTCTTTGACCTCAACGGGGTTCTTTGCACGCACTCTTTGCGGCAACCCTGCGAACACTTCTGTTGTTCCAACTTCCTTTGACTCTGTGTATGCCGTAGCAGCAGTCCTTCAACACTTCCGCTCAGTTTCACGACTGAGACTCTTCTTCCTTAGCCTGCGCACTCCTTGCATGGATTCATCAACCCACTTTCACTTCTGAGTGGACGACTTCAACTGCACTCCTTGTGGACGACTTCAACTGCACTCCTTGCAGGAATCCTTGCTCAAGAGAGAAACAATTGTAACTCACCTTACTTCCTCTCAGATTTCAATATTAACCCACGAAATCATTCACACAGCATAATAACAAATGCATAATAGGAAGTAATATTCATAAGCAGAGCATTCAACACACATACACAGAGAATAACACAACAGCCATGAATCTGAATAAACTTCTTCTATTAATTCAAGATTTGTACATGGGCGGTTTTCTACAACTCTCTTCTATTATCCTATGCTCTAGAATCTTCTTCCTCCTATTGCTCTCTCTTTCTAATGTTACAATGATACAAATGAGGGTGTCTATATCCATTTTTCCCTCTTCCTTCTAGAACTGTCTAATCTAAGAATTCAATTCTATCTACCTGCAACTACTACTATAAATGCCTCTGTCTATCTCAGACGAGAGCATATGGCTCGAGGTCTGATTACATTTTTACCAAGGTGCCTAAATTAAAGGATCTCATTTATGTTCAGCGCATCAACTTCAAGAGAAAATTTAAAAATTCAAAAACTTGCACTGGACGTCTTCCAGTTGGCTTCTGCTTCCACGTTGGTTTTACTTGTCGTGAGGGATGCTCCTGCATCACACTCCCTTGCTTGAAAATTTGCATGGGCTCCTATCCATGAGCTCCTGCACGGTATGTCCATGCTTCAGTTTTCTGCTTCAGTCCCCCAGCTGGCATCTTCAACTGGGTGTCCCTTCCATTTAACCAAATATTCAAAATATTCTTTCCTCCTGGTTTTCTTTCCCACTCTTTTATTCAGTATCTGCTCCATCTGTGGATTTTCTGCAACACCTCTTTGTGTCCTCGACAATCCCAATACGAAATCCATGCTAATTTCATCCCATGGCTTCTCAGGTATGGGCAATGGCTGATAAAATCCTGCATTCTGCTTCCTTCCTTTTGAATGCTGGCAAATCCTGCATCTGTCTACAAACCTCTTGAATTATGACCACATCCTTGGCCAAAAGTATGACTCGCTCAGCTTTGCAAATGTCTTATCATGGCCAAAATGTCCTGCTAATCCACCATTGTGCTTCTCTTTCAACAAGTTCTCCCTGATGCAGCAATTTGGAATACACAGTTGATTGCCTTTGAACAACAATCCGTCCTGGATCATGTACTCTATCCACTGGCTTTTGTCTCTGAGAACTGGATTCTCAGCTGCTTCATAAGCTTCCTTAAAGTCCGAATCATCTGCATACATGTCTTTAAGATGATCAAAGCCTAACGTCCGGACTTTGAACTCCTGCATCAACAAACACTTCCTGCTCAAAGCGTCAGCAACTTTGTTAGCAGTACCAAAAATATGTTTTATCACAAAAGTGAAATTTTGCATGTATTCAACCCATTTCACATGCCTCTGATTCAACTTTTCCTGTTGAGTCACAAATTGTAATGCATGGTTATCACTATATAAAACAAATTCCTTTGGAATCAAATAGTGCCTCCATTTCTTCAATGCCTGTATGATGGCATAGAACTCTTTATCATATGTGGAGTACTTTTCTTTTGCCTCATTCAACTTCTCGCTGAAATATGCAATCGGCCTGTCCTCCTGACTTAAGACCGCTCCTATGGAAAACCCGCTTGCATCACATTTCACCTGAAATGTCTTTTGAAAATCTGGCAACACCAGAATTGGTTGCTCTGTAATCTTTCGTTTCAATAAATTGAAACTCTTCTCAGCTTCTTCCGTCCAGTGAAAATATTTATGTCTTTTCTTCACCGTGTCCATCATTGTTGCACTAATTCCACTGAAATTCCTGATGAATTTTCGGTAGAAACTAGCCAGTCCGTGAAAAATCCTTACTTCAAATACATTCCTTGGTGATGGCCAATTCTTGATTACCTCCACCTTATCTGGATCCATCCTCAGTTCATTTGCATATATAACAAACCCCAAATAAATGAGTTATGTCTTCATTAATGAGGACTTTTTCATGTTTATCAGCAGCTTCTCCTGCTGTAGCTTCCTCATCACAGTAGCCAAATGCTTCAAATATTTAGCCTTTGTCTTGCTGAAAACCAATATGTCATCCAGATACACAATGACAAATTTCCCAATGAAATCCTTCAGGACTTCATTCATCAACCTCATAAAGGTACTCGGTGCATTCGTCAAGCCAAATGGCATGACAAGCTATTCATACAAACCTTCGTTTGTCTTGAATGTTGTTTTCCATTCATCACCTCCTCTCATACGAATCTGATGATATCCACTCTTGAAATCTATCTTTGAATTTTTTTTTGCTCCACTTAAGCAATCCATTAGATCATCCATCCTTGGCAATGGGAATCTATACCTGATATTTATCTCGTTGATGGCTCTTGAATCAGTGCAAATCCTCCAGCCTCCATCTTTCTTCGGACTGAGTACTGTTGGAACAAAACATGGACTCAATCTTTCCCTGACCAAGCCTTTGTCCAACAACTCCTGGACCTGTCTTTTAACCTCTTCATTCTCCTGCGGCATCAACCTGTACGCGGCTTTGTTTGGAAAACTAGCTCCTGGTATGAGGTCTATATGGTGACAATGCTCCTCATCGGTGGTAATGAACGAGGTAATTCATCCACCACAATATCAATGAACTCTTCCAGTAGTTCCTGAACTTCTTCTGGCAAATCATCCACTCTTGTGCTAGTCAGAACAATTCTTGGTTTTCTGACCACAAAGAATTGTGGATCCTCCTTCTTCTTAACTTCTGTAAGAAGTTCCTTCCCACTCATGAGAAGTACTATGTTGCTTACTTCTGGCTTCACCTCTTTATCTTCAATTGGACACAACATGTGAGTCCTCCCATTCTTCTTCAGGGTATAGGTGTTCATCCTCCCATCATGGATTACATTTCTATCATACTGCCATGGTCTACCCAGCAATAAATGACAGACATCCATAGGACTACCATCACATAAAATTTTATCATTATATCCTCCTATCTTTATGTCAACTAAGCATTGTTTAGTGACATTTACCTGATGTCCCTTCTGTAGCCATGAAAATTTGTATGGGCTTGGATGGTCAGTTGTCTCCAGCTCTAGCTTTTCCACCATCTCGGTTGAAACGAGATTATCTGTGCTTCCACTGTCCACGATGACTTTGCACACTCTATCCTTGGTTTTTCAAGAAGTCCTAAAAAGACTGTTCCTTTGCGCTGAGTTCTCCATCTCCTTCTCTGGCGTCAAAATAACTTTCCTCATCACTAGCGATCTTCTGCCTTCATCATACTCTGTCTCAACATCTCGCCTCTGTGCCTCGGCGATGTGAGTCTCTCCAGTTTCTTTCCTTTTCTCTGGACACTCAAATGACCTGTGCCCATTCTTTCCACACGTGAAGCATGTAATTACTCCACCTCTTCCTCTTCCTCTACCTCTGGTACGAGGAAACCTATCATTATTATCATATCCCCCTCTTTGCTCAATTTTCTATCCTCGTTGCTCAACATATGGACTTCTCTGTGAGATTCCACCTCTTTCAACCTTTCTCTGAGGTTTCTTCCATTCCTCCTTGAGCTTCTGATATTTATCTTGGACAATTGCTTTGCCTTTGGGCTAACTTCTACCTTGGCCTCTCTGACTTTATTTATGGCTTAGCTTCTCCTCAGCTTTCAGAGCCAATTGGTAAGCATCCTCCACCATTCAGATGGTTTCCATATTTAATTCATCCTGAATTTCATACCTCGGGCCATTTAGATACCTGGCCACCTTTTCATCATTGCCTTCGCGATGACCTACCCTGATATTCAACCTGTAAAACTCCTCAGTATACTCCTTCACAGTCATCAGCTTCTGTCTCAGGTTTTGCATCCTCCTGAACAGAGAAATTTGATAGTCCCTGGAATGAATTTTGCCTTCATCTTTGCAATCATCCTGTCCCAACTCTTAATTTTCTACTTGCAATAAAAAGCCTCTCGATAAGAAACTAAAGGGACCCTAAGAAAAATAATAAAACAAGACGTAACCAAGAGGATAAGAGGTCTCATCACGAGCCGACCCATTATGTTCATAGGTATCCAGCAGTATTACATTGCCATCATCTGGTCACCATGCCAGGGCAATGACCTTTGGTTGCATGGAAAAGGGAAAGGGGGTCTCATAACGAGCCAGCCTTATCATCTCTGCGAAGATACCAGTGGGTAACACTATCAGCTCTGGTGACCAAGCCAAGGCAGTGTCCTCTGGTCAGACCTTGAAGTAAAAAGAAATAAAAACAATAAATAAAAAGATAAAGGCAATAAAGGGCTTGGAAAAAATGCATCCATGACAGGTACAGATCGCCTCCTACAAAGTCACCCACAGACAACACCTGCCCTTGGTCTTACTATGACTGGACATCCCTAAACCATATCACCTCATAAAACATGGCTTGAATGATCTTCTGAGGA
>SNQJ01S0088351.1:0-30732 GCA_010110895.2 Picea sitchensis
TTGATGATCTACATGTTGAGTATCTAGAATATCTTAGATAGTGATCTTCTTTCAAGTTTCATTTCCATTAAGCCTTTATTTTCACATGCTAATGCTCTCATGGTTAATGGTTTAGTAACTTAGATGCTATCTTAAATGCTTTCATCTATTTCATCTTAAGTGATTTGGCTATTTTAGAATCTTATATGCATGTGATATATATGGTTTGAGTTTCATTTCATTTCGCTTAGTACTTCATTTCTCAAGCATTTTCCTTTAGTAGACTTAGCGAAATGGTGATGATGCAATAGATGATGGATACTCTATGATGCTCACGTTTTTCTTCATTGTTTTAAAACATCCCACGTCTTGCTATATGGTATCATGTTTATTGGTTAAATATTGCACATGTTAAACACCTATTAAGCTCACGGCCTCATCTATATTTGGAACACTCACGTCTTAACTTTTTACAAGCATATCTCACATCACACATCTCAGGTTCATGGTTAAAAAAAAACTCACGTCCTAACTTCAAATTTAAGCCACGTCTTGTGTATTGATCTCGTGCTTATGGATCTCATGTTCATGTGTTAAGTATCTATGTCCTCAAGTTGTTTTACTTTATGATCTAACACATACATGCTCATGGTTAATATCTTTCAAGTGCTCATGCTTCATCTCTCATTTTCAGTTATAGTTTCATTACATTTGTGAATGGTTCATGTTTTATGGTTCAATATCTTGCTTAAATCCTTTCGTAATGATGATATTTTAATAGTTTAACATTGTGCTATCATTTCCTACATCTTGACATGTTAATGGTGGTTTGATCACACTTCACAAGTACTAAATTTTTACACATATTTTGCTCACGGCCATACGCTAAACACAATTTTAAGTGCCTAAAACTCATCAAAACACATAACCACATCCCTGAAGACACACTTAGGGTCATAATAACACTTAAGGTCCCAGGGGCCCCATTATTCCATCTCCACCATCTAAAAAGCGGGTTTGAGACGATCCGAGGCGGTAGTGGCGAGGACGATCCCGTGGTTCGTGGGGAGAGATCCGCCCGGCCAGACTTCGCCTAACTACTTGTCTTGAGAGTACGACCTTGGAAACTAGGAGTAGGGACTAAATAGCCTACTATCTTGAGCACCGAGTGATCATTTGGCCAAGGGAGGAGAGGTTGAACACACCCTGGTTGGGGGAAAAGGGAATAAAAATTTAATCAATCTTTAGAAACTCCTAAATTACCCTAGTTGCATAGATCACCTTTGTATGTTTGGATACATCGTTGACGTTGAAATGAATTTTTGGTAATCGTTGAAATATCTTATTTATTGTTGTGGTGTGGATCAAGTTTTAATTATCCCAGGAGGCACTACTTCTTTGATCATGAGTGCTTTGTGTGATTGTTGCCGGTGAAGGCAGTCCAATAGTATGAGGTGCTATTGAGGCATGCTTGGCTTTGTTTGTCTCACTTACATTGGTGTATCTAGTTTGTATCTCTTTGTATCTTGTACATGTTGTAAACTTTGTAATACTTTGTGAGAATTCTTTGCAAGTAAAAGTAATCTTGGTTTTGGGGTAGTTTAACTTTGATTTATTTGTAAACCTTTGTAATTGAACAACCCTCAAAACGCAAAAAGTTGACCCATTGCCCAACCTTAGGCTGGCACTAGTCTTTAGTTGACTTAGGAAGAGTGATTTACATTTAGAATTAGACTTGCACTTGCATTGTTGCTTGTCATCATAAGGCTAGTTTTCTCCTTTGGCCTATAGCGAAATAAAACTAACTCCTAGAACATGAAATCTTAAAATCAAACTAGTAACTAGGGACAACCTCCCTTGGCTTCCCTAGGAGTAAAGCCTAGAAGGAAGAGGTTCGATCAAGGTAATGGTGTGGTGAGAACCTGGGTATTGTGTCTCGAGGACACTAAGTGGCGAGGACTTAGCTCCGTTAGCAGAGGTGTGTATGGGGCGAAACTGGCAACATCTTTGGCATGAATTGCAGGGAGATAAGTCATTTATCCTTGGTCAAAGCGACTTAACCCATTCTTTTTTTAAGAATTAAGTAATAAACTTTAGTCCTTTAAAATTCTTTGAACCCTTTATTGGTTAGCTTTGTGTGATTTGTTTTCAAGTGGCAACTCCATTTGAACGAAAATTATGTCCAAGAGGTATACTACTAGGAGGAATTTGCACAAGGATTGTTTGTCCTTTTCCTGAACCCGAAAAAGTTTATAGGAGGATAAGTAAATCGCCTTCCTCCTAGGAGGTTACAACTTGATCATCTTGGAGGCGAAGCACTCGCGTTATCCAATACTTGTTCAAACCAATAATCCAACCGGTTGTTAATAATCCCACTCCTAGTCCTAACTTAACCATGGGTAGTTTTTTGACACCTTTGAATTTTTGCGACAATCCAAGGTTCCCCTCATCAACTTACTGAAAAGGCTACTGATAAGTTGCCTTCCTTCGAGGAACGATGCTATAAGTGTCAGGTCCCACATTACCAATTTTAACATGTGTGTACAGAAATATTGTGGGGGTCGCGTGGAAGGACGTTTTGTTGATAAGTTTAGCACCCTTGATGAATATTGGATGAGTTTAGGAAGAGATGGTGTGATCACAAGGAACATAGATTTCAATTTGCTGCCCTTACCACTATTCGTAAAAAAGAAATGGCTTGTGGTTGAATTTAACACCAAGTTCAATAGCGGTGAAAAAGCCTTCATAGAGACATTAAACCCACCGGATGCAGCTACATTAATTTATTATATTGAGGCTTTTGAAGGTGAAATGAGATATGCCCTTAGAGATAAAGATCCCTCCCGAGAACTTGGATGCGGCCTGGCGTGAAAGCTCTAAAGGTTGAGCAATTTGCTTGAGGCTAGGAAATCTATTATTCCTGGTTTTACTAGAGGCTCTTCTTCAAAGATTAATGATGAAAAAAGGAATGAGTCAAAGGGTCAAGAATCAACAAGTGATGGACTGGATAAGTTGTCCCAATTGATCAAATAGATGGAAATTAATCAAGCAAACCAAATCAAACAGATGGAAGCTAATCATGCTAATCGAGGATTAAGCAGATGGAGGTTAATCATGCTAATCAGATAAAGCAAATGGAAGCCAATCATACTAGTCAAATGAATGCAATGCAGAATCGATTGATTACCATGGAAAGAAGTCAAGCCAATAGGCCTCCCTTGGGGCTGGGCGGTGGATGACAGAGATGGGAACCTGGGACAGGCCTCATTCTGAACTGGGAGTCCATGGGAGACCATGGTGTTTCTGAGGGAATCCCACTTGTCCGAGTTTTTCTAAGAAGGTTGCTGAACGGAACTGAAGATGGCGGGGTTGGGGTTATGATCATGAAGTTATGGAAACTTCATGAGAGGAAATGTTGATAAAGCAACAGAAATAGACTAAGCCCACACCCAACAAATTAGCTGAAATGGCTAAGTATAAAGGTTTTACATAGCAAAGGAATGGAAATAAAGATAAAGGTCAAACAAGTGTTCCCAAGGTATCTCCAACTTTCCTAAGTCTAGTGGACCTATCAATGTGAGTTTAAATATTGACTTAGGGGTTGGTTGAATAATGCAAAGATTTTTGGTACCAGTATCAGAAATAATGAAGATCCCTTCGAGGGAAAAATTACTTAAAAGTGCATGAGCCTCTAAAAGTATCTGGCTTGACCGACCGTAGCTTACCAAGGCAGCACCCGATTGATACAAATTTAGATAGAGCTGTCGAGGAGAACTTGCCTTTCTACTGTCTCTACTTGTGAATGATAAAGTCTTACACAAGTGCATGTTAGATTAGGGAGCAAGCTCAAATGTTATGACTAAGAAAGTAATGGAACAAGGAAACTTGAGGATATCTAGACCTTATCATAGCATTTGTGCATTGGATAGTCAAAACATAGAGGTATTTGGATTAATTAAGGGTTGCAAGTATGCCAGAAATGGCATTTCCAAGCATTATGATTGAGAGGGATATTGTGGTGATTGTCTTTTGGTGACTGGGAGTGGGACGTTGGACATCTGTGGAGGCACCTTCAAGTTAAATAGGGAAATATACAGGAAGGTTCATGTGGAAAACCCCAAGGTCCCTATAGATGAATTGGTATATGAAGAGAGGGCCTTGGTAATTATGCCATTTGTCTAACTCAATTGTGCCCCTAGAGACAAAGTTAAAGATAATGAGAATTTAGATAAAGTATGGTATATACATTTTGATGGTGCTTTTTCTAGATTGGGGAAAGGTGTTGGGATTGTTCTTCAAGCTCCAAATGGTAAAGTATCTAAGTTTGCATATAGATTGGAGTTTGATGCAACTAATAATGTAGTAGGTATGAGGCCTTGCTCCTTAGTTTAGAACTTTACAAGATAGGGGTGTCAAATGTCTATGCATCAAGGAGGATTCAGACTTAGTAATCAACAGCTTAAAAAGAAATTTGCTTGCAAGTCTGAATGGTTAAAGGGTTATAGGAATGCAATTTTGGATATGATTGATGATCTTGATGCATTAAACATTATTGCCATTCCTAGAGAACAAAACGAATTCCTGGCGGATAGATTAGCGATACTTGAGGCTTTAGTACTTTGAGATAGTTTGATTGATGAGAATATTCCAGTTGAAGTCATTTCAGACCCTTGATTCGGATAACAAACATCATTGGCAGGTTTTTGAGTATGATAAACAGGTTATTAAGTTTTGACCCATATGCATGAATTTTACGATTTACAGCCTCAACACAATGAATGAAGGGTTTAACTATACTGAAAATGTTGATAAAAGGTTAATATACCTCCTAGGTGAATTGTCTCCTTAGAAAGGAATTTTGACAAAGTAGATGGTCACAAGCAAAAAGAAGGATCAAAGAAGAATTGTGTGACCACATAGAAGTAAACTTATTGGAGCTGATGAAAAGCCTTGGATGGTAAAGATAGGCAAAACTACCCCTATAAGAAGAAAGAGTTGAAATTGTTAAAATTATTAAAAAGAATATAGGGATGTTTGGCTTTCACTTATGATGAGCTCAAAGTCAGGACATTGGGACTGTTGTGGAATAGAAACTCCAAGTGCTCCTTTGGTCCAAGGAGATTCTGAGAAAAGTATTAGGCTGGAATTATTTCTCAAACTAGACATTCTTCATGGTGCTCAAATCTCTGTTATCAACATCGCAATAATATTGCGCGATTTATGATATTATCGGCAAAATCGGTTGGCGATAACCATCCCGGCTAACTAATGGCGGTTTAAAATGTGTATAAGTAGATAATAGCGATAATAACACTCAGCTATAATCGAAAAATATCTTTTAGGCATTAGGCGGGCGAATAAGCCCAGGTACCACCACTTTTCCGGTTTTAAAGTGTCATTTTTGCAAACAAAGTGTGGGGTTTGTGGAGCAAAGGAGCAAGAGGCGAAAACGTAGTTAAGGAGGCTAGCAATATCTTACGATTAATAGTATGTCGTGTGGCACTGGGCATTGTTGGGATTGTTTGAGAATGGTTTAATCATTGGACTTCATATGAAGAAAGTAGAATTTTAGGTCCCATTCAAAATTGGCAGGATTTCAGGATTTCAAGATTGACAATATTGCAACATTTCCCACTAGATTCTATCATGTATGAGGGAATAGATGAGCATTTGAGTCGAAACGCAAACCCTCCCTATGTCGCTCGATGTTGGTGGCATTGATTTGTTGAACTCTTTTGTCATGACCCCGGTAAAAATGTACCCTTACTCAAATAAAATCACTTATTAGGCATGTTAAGCTTGTTCTATCTTATTTTAATGTTTAGGGGTGACACTGATGATGAGGATCCTAATATAGGCAACGATTTTTGATGATATGTAGTTATTTGTTGTAGCATGATTTTTTTTGGACTCTAGAGGCCATTTCTGACCCTCTTTTGTTGATGTATTTTAGTTTAAAATTCGATTACACTCGGTGCTATTTTAGTTATATACACTCTTACTTGTTACAAGAACATGTGGACAATAGGACGTTTTGTTGGTTTGTTGGGACGTTTGGTTGGACTGTGATTTGGAGAATTGAGAATTGATGGATTTATTCTCTGATTTCATTGTAGATAACTCATGATGATAGAGATACATTTATTGTATTTTTTATGATATTTTGAGGCTTTAAACTCGGGACATGATTCAGTGTTGATACATGATGCATTTGAGTTTACTAGACATCTTATAAATCTTATATAGGTTCTTTTTTCTTATTTATGTGGAAATGCATTTATTTGATATTTATTTGGTACTAGATATTTAAAATTTGAAAAAAATAAGATATTTTATGTTTTCCTCCCTTCACGACATTTCCGATAATTCTAGATATTTTTCCCGATATTTGATATTTTTCATTTTAGGACCCTCGTGATATTTTACCCCGTTAATATTAATATACCCAACTACAAAACCGCAGTAGTTACTAGAAAAGAAAAGACTGAAAAAACCGAGAATTTATATTGACTTAGAGGAGAATACGAACGGAGCTTACTGAGGACATATTTTACTGGTTGGCTGCTAAAAGTGCAGGATAAAGGAATGATTTCATACTTAGCGTTTAAGGGGGACTATAATCCCGAATCGGTTGATGATAGGCATAAGACTACTTTTATTACTCCATGGGGAACTTTTGAACATCTTAGGATGCCACTGGTTTGCTCAAATGTTTGGAGCTACTTTTCAAAGATATATGGATTATGCCTTTAGGGGTTGATTGGAAAATTAATTGAATATATCAGGATGACTTGACAATATTTTCTAAGGATGGGAAAACTCATATTAACCACCTTAGGCAAGTTTTGGAGAGATGTAAAGAGTTTGGGATTTCTCTAAATGCGGTTAGTTTTGGGGTTCATGAGGAAGGTTGTTTCAAAGGACAGTCCAAGCTAGACAGAAAGGTGACTATTAACAAGGGCATGGAAAGGGTTTTGGGACAAACCAATTTTGTCCATAGGTTCGTTCCTAATTATGCTGAAATTGTGAACCTATATATAAGTTGCTTAAGTAGGATGTTAAATTTGAATGGAGTGAAGAAATTAAGCGAGCTTTTGAAGAAGTGTCAGGAAGGCTGGATACATTAGCTTGAATTATGATAAGGACTTTTTCATATTTTTCTCCTTGCCACGAAGACACCTATTCTTTGGTGTATTGCTTGAAGAATAATGAAGACCATGAACAACCTATTGCTTACTTCAATCGAGCCTTCTTGAGAATTGAACTAAATTATCCCATGTTTGAGAAAAACAAATATGCCTTGGTCAAATCTCTCAAACATTTGAGAGTCTTCATCGGATATTCCAAAGTGATTGGTTATGTTCTAGTCCGGTGGTAAAGGATGTTTTATCACAAGTGGAAGGATTAGGCTCAAGGGTAGATGGTTGCTAAAATCCAAAAGAGTATGATTTGGAAATCAAAACCTACAAAGTTGATTAAAAGGACCAAGGATTGTAGAGATGCTAAGAGAAAGTAATGAAAGGGCTTTGGATTTGGTTTTGCCAAATTAATGATCTGAGAATATCCTCCTAGCTTACAAAACTTGAACAAGTAGAATGGTACCACCGGACATTATCTATTATCGAAGATACGACTTGTCCAAGTCATCTAGTAGGACACAGGAAAATGGCTCTAAGGTTAAAACCAGCTAAGTATGTCCTTACTAGAGATGGAGTAGGATGGAGGAATCTGATGGAGTTATCCTTAGATGTGTGGATGATGTTGAATCAAATAAACTAGTGGATGAATTCCATGGGGATTTTGTGGTGGACATTTCTTGCTAAAACCTACTACCCTGAATCCTTAGAAGGCGGGATATTATTGGCCTATTATTTTCGGATGTACATCAATTTGTTGAATGTGAGCCATTAGGGAGGAACACAGGGAAGCAAAGTTAGCAGCACTCCCTTTGCAACCGGTTGTAGTAGAGGCACCCTTTTATTTGAGTGGGGTTTTGGACTTCATCGGGAAGTTTATTGATAATTCAAGTAATGGGTATTCATGGGTTCTCACATCAACATATTACTTTACAAAATGGGTTGAAGCCATTCCCTCTAAGGCATTAGCCAGAAAAGGTGTTGATGGATTTCCTTGAAGACAAAATTATAACCAGGTTTGGTGTTCCATAAAAAATAGTAACAGATAATGCCAAGGCTTTTGTTAGCGAGAAATGTCATCTTTTTGTTTCAAGTATGGTATTATCTTATCGCATGCTTGATTTTACTATCCCAAAAGAATGGTCAAGCGAGTCAAGTAACAAAATCTAATGACCATAGTTAAGAAAATAGTTGGTGAAAACAAAGAAATCTTGGGATAGTAAAATCAAACATGCATATGGGCAGACATAATTACAAAGAAAGCGACAACTGGAAATATATAGAATCCTTTTGAGTTAGTTTATGGATTGGAAACTAGGTTGAAATGCGGTGCACCTTAGCCTTCCTACTTATGGAGTGGATTGGATTCTTCCACGGTCAAGATGCTTTTTGAACGGTCATCGAGGGTCATCGGGTTGGATGAAATCAGGAAAAGAAGGCATATGATCAAGCTTGTAAAAATCGAGTAAAGTTAAGAGAAGCTTTTGACATGTCGACCGAACAGGACTTCATGGTTGGGGATCTGATTCTACTTTGGGATAGAGCGAGGAGAAACGAGAACATGGAAAATTTGTGACTTATGGTTGGGTCCATATTTGTTCAGAGAAATAGGAGGGCCTAATTCTTTTCATCTCGACCATTTAGATGGTGAGCCCATCAATATTCAAAGGAATGGGCGGGCGGACTCAAACTCTTCTTGGATGAGCAACGGTGTCCAAAGGGACACCCTGCATAACGATATCTCTAACTTCTCCTTGTGGTACTAGTTTTGTATTATTTCATTTATAAATGTTGATATGTACTTAGATTCATTTTTATATATCATAGATTCATTTTATGTATCATAGATTCATTTATGTTGTAGATTCAATTATGTACTTAGAATTTTTCTTGTATCATAATTTCATGTTGGATTATATTTTACTTTGGATATTTCATTATGTAGTTGTTGTTTATAGCATTTATTTCATTTATCATTTATGAATATATACTAATGTTAATTCTTTGGTGTTCACATTGTGGGAGCACTATTTTTATGAGTGTTGAATTCGTATGCTCTCAAAGTCTCAAAGAAGTGAGAAGATGACCACCACGTCCCGATGTAGAGCGGATGTTGACGCCTATTTAGCTAAAGGGTCAACCTCCGATGCAAATAAAGATGCATCCTGCGGATGCAAATTTGTTGAAGGCAGTTTTGGTTCTACTTGGGCATTTTATGTTCCAGCACAAATTTTGTAAGCGAAATTTCCACACCCTGCGTGGGTTAATAATGTAATAAATACGCATGGATCATAGTTAGGTCGGGTACCTTGGAATTGTTTTCATTAGGGGAGTTCCTTTCACCGAGGGTTTTATCCTCAGGTTGTCGACTGGAGACAAACTCGGCCGACTTCCCTTGAGTTTTTCCTCCTCATGCAATAATTCCTCCAAATTAGTGAAAGAAATTTCGATGGTCTCATTTCTTTGGTAACTTTTGTTAGGAATATTGTAAATGAACATGCTTGGAGACGATGTGAAAGTTTCTTGGAATTTCGTCGAGTCTAGATGAGTTTTTAATTAATTAAATTTGCAATAATTTAATTAATTAATTATTTGACTTAATAATTAGTAAGCGGATCTTTGGGTTTTTGATAGGGGTATTTATTACTCAAAAGAAATGGAATATCACCCCCTACACCCATAGACCAAGTTTGACTCGGTCAGGACTAAGTTTACTATGTCTTAGTCCACCAGAGTCAGTCTTAGGGAAAAGCGGCAATTTTAATTGCTAAATGACATTATTAAAATGTCAAAATCATTGTAATTTTAAGTTAGTGAGTGAGTGTTAAGGTGGAAGTGGCAAGTTAAGACCCTCTAGCTTCTACCCATTATCCCAACCTTTTCCAACAGATTCTAACTATTTACTGTGGGACAGGACCCATCAACTAACTAATTCCTTGTTTCTAGCCTTGAAACTTGGAAAGGGCCCCTCTCACATGAGGTACGCCCTAGGGCAGCCACCAAAAACCTAACCCATACCAAAACCTAACTCTAAACCTATTCCTAACCCCTTACCCACCTTCTACACTCAAAAATATGGCCCCTAGGGCAAGTGACGTTTTTCCTTGGTGGAGGTTGTTGTGACTTATTTGGGGCCCCTCTCATGAGTTGCCTTGACTCCCTTTATTTACATCATCTCCTAGAATGAGAAAGGTCCCCCTCCTTTTTCTCATTAATTTCCCTCCATTTCTTCATTTTTCACACTTTTTTTGGGGCCTCCAAGAGGAGGTGCCCCTCTTCCTACAGAAACTCCACAAATGATTTTTTAAAATTATTTGAGACCTCTCACATTCATTGGCATCAATCCCAAGGCCCCTCTCTCACACCTCTTTGCTTGATCCCAACACCTCCTACTTTTTTTCTACACCATAGATCCAGCTTTCAAACCCTACATGAATTGGCCTTACTCATTGAGATTGCTCATTTGATGTGGATTTGACTGCAGGTTGTGGTACCTTCGCCCTCTTGGTGGTGAATATATACTTGCACTTTGTGTTGTTGTGTGCCATGCCTACGTTGTCTTCCTTTACCTTTATACTCTCGACTGGGAGCAATTAGTTGCCCAAAGTTCTCACATTTTGGATACAATAAAAGAAAGCTTTGGAGGAACTTTGGATTGCTAAGATTAGTCTTGTGATCAACTAAACATGAAGTGATTTTGTTCAGCACCTTTCATTGTGTGGTTCTATAGCACTGAGTATCTTTGGTGTTGTTATATTAGTAGAATTAAATGCCACATTAGTGTTGATGATCTATGCATTGCTGATTAGATAGGGTTATGAATTAGTTGATTTATATAGAATATCATGTACTATGTTGCTATAGATTCACATTGTGTTTGAGTTGTAGATTTATCTCACAGGTTGTGGCTTGGAGAGACTTTAGAGCAGATTTCAGCCATCCCTTGCACAAACTCCTTGCTATTTCTTTTACATGTGATATATTGCTATCATTCCATCTTATTTTCTGTAGATAGCTACCTCTTAGATAGGTCATAAAATCATATTTTTTTTATTTTTATATTTCTGATTTTTATGCTGAGAATTTCTGTGTAAAAACAAAGGTTTTCTTAACATTGTTTTGTGTTTTGCAACATTTTCAGTAAGCTTTTGTTTGCTGTTTTGTGCAAACACCTAAGAGAACTTCTCAAACACTTCTCCTCGGTTTGGGTAACATTTCTCCTTATCTCTTCTTTCAAATTTCTAAGTTTCTCTCATATTTTCTTCACTTTTAGGTTCACTAAAATCAAATCTAACTTAGATTGGTTATTCTTTGTTCATATAATTGTTGGTTTAGTTTCTATTTCATTCATTAAGTTATTGTAACACTAAGCTACCCTCTTTGTGTAATATTGGAAGGCTTGCCACCACCTTGGCCATTGAAGTGATGTTTTATTTTCAAGCCTTATTTCATTTTGTTCATAAAATTAATCTAATAAATATTAATGGTGCTAAGATAGTTTCTGCACGGCCGGTCGACCCGGTGACTGTCTAGTCTCTTCATGTATGTGAAGGACATAAGACTCAATGCACTCCTTTTCTGTGCAATTATATATTAGTGGTGTTAACCTCACTTGACGGCACCTTGGGGATGACTCCCCAAGGTGCCAAATCAGCATTGGCTTAAAGGAAATTAATCTTGATGATCTACATGATGAGTATCTAGAATATCTTAGATAGTGATCTTCTTTCAGTTTCATTTCCATTAAGCCTTTATTTTCACATGTTAATGCTCTCATGGTTAATGGTTTAGTAACTTAGATGTTATCTTAAATGCTTTCCTCCTATTTCATCTTAAGTTATTTGGCTATTTAGAATCTTATATGCATGTGATATATATGGTTTTGAGTTTCATTTCATTTAAGCTAAGTACTTCATTTCTCAAGCTTTTTCCTTTCATAGACTTAGCAAATGGTGATGATACAATAGATGATGGATACTCTATGATGCTCACGTCTTTCTTCATTATTTTAACCCACGTCTTGCACATATGGGATCATGTTTATTGGTTAAATATTGCACATGTTAAACACCTATTAAGCTCACGACCTCATCCATATTTGGAACACTCACGTCTTAACTTTTTACAAGCATATCTCACATCATATATCTCAAACTCATGGTTTAAAAACTCACGTCCTAACTTCAACTTTAAGCCACGCCTTGTGTATTGATCTCGTGCTTATGGATCTCATGTTCATGTGTTAAGTATCTATGTCCTCAAGTTGTTTTACTTTATGATCTAACACATACATGCTCATGGTTAATATTTTTCATCTCTCATTTTCAGTTATAGTTTCATTACATTTGTGAATGGTTCATGGTTTTATGGTTCAATATCTTGCTTAAATCCTTTCATGTGATGATATGTTAATGGTTTAACATTACTTGTGCTATCATTCCTACATCTTGACATGTTAATGGTGGTTTGATCACACTTTACAAGTACTCGTTTTACACATATTTTGCTCACGGCCATACGTTAAAAACACAATTTTTAAGTGCCTAAAACTCATAAAACACACACCCAACACATCTAAAGACACGCCCGAGGGTCATAATAACACTTAGGAACAATTTTAGGGGCCCCATTGAGCCATCTCCACCATCTAAAAGCGGGTTTGAGGGGCAGTCAGTGATGGTAGGGGGCCAGATCCCGTGTGGTTTCGTTGGGGAGATCCGCTGACTGGACTACTTTCTAACTACTTGTCTTGGTGACCTTGAAGCTAGGGTAGGGACTGTTAGCCATACTATCTTGAGCACCAGGCAATCATTTGGCCAGGGAGGAGGAAGTTGAACACACCTAGTTTAAGAGGGAAAGGGAATAAAATTAATCAATCTTTAAGAAACTCCTAAACACCTACTTGCATAGATCCTGCTTTGTATGTTTGGGTAGATGTATTGATAGGAACACATCATTGGTGGTAACATCATTGTTTAATCTTTATCTAATACTGAAAACTTAAATGGTTCAATCTTTCTTATTGTGCCTAAGTGATTATTTGGTTAAATCATTGAAATATCTTATTTATTGTTGTGAAGATTGTGGATCGAGGAAGTTTGAGTATCCCTCTTGGGGAGGCACTACTTCTTTGATCCTTGAGTGTTTTTATTATTGATTGTTGTCAGTGAAGAAGGTCCAATAGTGTAAGTATTGGGGCATGCTTGGCTTTGTTTGTCTCACTTACATTGATGTATCTAATTTGTATCTCTTTGTATCTCTTGTACATGTTGTAAACTTTGTAATACTTTGTAATTCTTTGTAAGTAAAAGTATTTGTTTGGGGTAGTTTAACTTTGATTTATTTGTAAGCACTTTGTAATTGAACAACCCTCAAACATGGTTAACCATTACTTAACCTTAGGCACTAGTCTTTAGTTGACTTAGGGAAGGTAGAGCTTTGCATTTAGACTGACACTTGCATTGTTGCTTGTCATCATAGGCTAGTTTTCCCCTTTGACCTTCTCTTGAGAAATAAAACTAACTCCTAGAACATTAAATCTTAAAATCAAACTAGTACCCTTTGGCCTATAACGAAATAAAACTAACTCCTAGAACATAAATCTTAAAATCAAACTAGTAACTAGGGACAACCCCCCTTGGCTTCCCTAGGAGTAAGCCTAGAAGGAAGAGGTTCCAGTCAAGGTGACAGTGTGGACTGAAAACCTAGACATTGTGTCTCCGAGGACACACTAAGTGAGCAGGACTTAGCTCACGTTAGCAGGTGTGTATAAGGACGGCAACAAGAAGGAGCCCACTTCTCCTTCTAAAACCCTACGTCTTAGCCCTAAGAAGGATAAAAAATCCAAAAATAAGGAACAAGATACAAGCAAGCTTTAAACCCCCACGTCCTAGGTTAAGAAAGGCAAAAAGAGGCAAATGAAAACAATATCTACCCACACACCATCTACCCAACAAGCTCACACGTGGGAGGGGGCGGTACTCTTTTCTCCCACTAGATGTGAGCTACTACAAGCACACAAAAAGGAAAAATGACAAAAGATTGCTTGAAAATGAAAGAGGAGGTTAAAGAGAAAGCTACCAATCACCTTGGAGGGTTTTCTAGTGTTGTGTGGACTTCTTGATGTAGCCAAGCCTCTCCAAATCAGATCTGAACCTGCAAAAATAGCAAGGTTTCCCTTGCTAGGAGAGCTACACACAACAATACAAGCTTGGAAAAATTTTGCCTTTTAGGGCAAAATATTTCTTTAGAAATTTTATGAAAAAAAATTTAAGTTTTGATGACCATAACACTAAGTATGCTAGCTGAAATATGGGCTGCAACAGAAATATATAGAGAATGAGCAATAGAGGAAGAATGCTTGGACGGTATGAAAGTCCCAAAGCGAGACTCTTCCAAGAGGCACCCTATTGAAACCCTTGAAGTCCAATCTGCAAAAACTCAACACAATAGCATGCATACAATGGATAATATGGAGGGTTAAACTAATAAGTGAAATACTTGCACATTATCTAGCTAACCACATATATAAATTCACAAGAATACTCTTTGCAAAACCTACTTAAATAAAATACTTTACATAAGATCTATTCATACATGCATCATATCAAATTGAAAAGATTATACCTCATATGTTTGCAAGAACACAACTACTTGTAGATCTTCCCAAAATATCCTCCAAAGTTTCCTTTATTATTGCTTCAAGAAGAGGGATCTTGGAGAAATACTTGCTCCAAAACCCTAAGAGAAGAAAATGGAAATGGATGGGAGAGAGAGAGAGAGAGAGTGGAAAATCAAGTAGCATAACACTAGCTCAAGATATGGTATCTTGGGGAGGAGAAATGAGATATATTTATACTTGGAGAGGCAAACCTACCTCTCTTGGATCTAAGCCAAGTGTCCACCACCAAGCAAATGAGTAGATCTCAAGGCTAGGGCACACCATCTAGGGTTTGAAAGCTAGATCTAGGGTGTAGAAAAATGTAGGAAGTGTTGGGATCAAGCAAAGAGGTGTGGGATGCTTTGGGATTGATTCCAAGGAAGGTGAGAGGTCTCAAATAATTTTAAAAAAATCATTTGTGGAGTTTCTAGATGGAGGGGGGTGTAACTCCTCTTGGAGGGCGCACCACATGGGGGAAACACAAGAGATGGAAAGGAATTAATGAAGGAGAAGGTGTGGGATCACCCTAGGGTGATTTATGAGGGTTAAGGAAAGCCAAAGCTCAAGAGAGGGGACCACATTCAAGTCACAAAATTAATAAAAAAGGAAAAACGTCAATCCCCCTAGGGGGGCGCAACTTTTGAGTGTGGAAGGTGGGAAAGGGGTTAGAATAGGTTGGAAAAGGTTGGGAGGGTTATGTTATGCTTAGGGAGGCTCTCTCTAACCTTTATTCCATCATTTTACATCCTCTAAACTCACTATTACAATTTTACATTTTTGCCATGTTTGGACTTTAGCAATTAAAATTGTTGTTTTAGACTGACTGACACTCCGAGTGGACTAACCCATGGCTAAAGTTGTCCGACTGAGCTGAAACTTGGTCCATGGATCTAGGGGGTGCTATTCCATTTCTTTTGAGCACAAATACCCCTATCAAAAGTCCAAGGACCTAGTTTTTTACAATTATTGCTCAAAAATAATTAATTAATTAAATAATTAAACCTCCAAACTTAGGGAAATTTAATTAAAAATTAATTAATTAAAAAATACTAACTTAGACCACAGAATTCCGCAAAACTTTTTAACATGTCTTGCATGGTCATTTACAATGATTCCCTATAATAGTTACCAAAACATAAGCCCACTAGAACGTCGTTCACCACTTTGGAGAACTTATTACAAGTGTGAGGGAAAAACTCATGGGAAATCAGTAAGGCTGAAAAGCCCAACTGATAACCTGAGGATAAAAAACCCTCGGTGAAAGGAACTCTCCTAGTGAACCGATCCCAAGGTAACTGACCTAGACATGACTCATGCAGACCTATTACATTATTAACCCACGCAGGGATGTGGAAATTCCAATTACAAAATAAAGTGTTGGGGCCAAACACCACCCTGTAGGACCAAAAGTATTTGACAACATGGCATCTGATGATGCATCTCTTCATGGCACATGAGTTGACCACCTGTGCTAAATGGGCGGTCAACACCGCCAACAAAAGAGGTTTGAATGACAAACACACACTTCTTTATTGATCTGCTTACAAGAGAGTTGATTACACCACACTTAGAAAGCCTACAACTGATACTATGACTACTTTTCTCAAGGAGGAACCACTAGACTAGACTAGAGAAGAAGAGAGAAGAGAATGAGAGAGACACTATGCTGCTACTGCAAGAACCGATGAAATAACCCATAGCAAGCCTCCAATATATAGCTAGTGAGGGTGCACATCCCAAGAGGAGAAAATAGGACACATGAGAGGCTAAGAATAGGTACTAAGCGCATGTGGGAAGCATGTGAAAAAGGAAAAAGCAGAGTGTGAGTTAGAGTGGGTGCATAGGTGCATGAAAGGGCCAAGAATAGATGCAAGTCTAAGAGACTAAGACATGTTGAGAGTTAATTGAAGCATGCGTCCACATGTGTGAGAGTGAGAAAGACGCCCAAGTCTAAAGGGGTAAGTGAAGGCTATATTTAACTACCAACAAATGAGTGAGGTTCAGTTAACTCGATCATGGGGTTGGCTATTACGACTAAACTCATGCGACCCCTTCTCCATCATTAATTAATTATCATATGCTCGAATTTTTAGGAATATGTGCCCTAGATTAGGTGGATGTTGTTAGAAAAATAGGTGTGCTCATTTCACCATAGACAATATAGCAATATTGTCACCCAACCATAGGCACAAAGGTCACCCTCGAGCACCTTAACCTTGACAGAGAGAATAATTCTAAAAGCAAACCCTAGAACCAATAGCCAACCAAGGTAGCGTACCTCTCTCTAGAGCTAGCGTAAACCATAACCAAAGAGAAAGTCCAAGCCAAAACCGAAAATGCCAGTTCCAACAGTTGCAGTTGCAACTCCTCTCCAAACTTGTGCACCATTGGTTTTATGCAGTTGTGAGAGTGAGAGTGACAAATGAGCTCTAGCGCCCTCTTATTTATTGTCTTCCAAGTCACCTAACTGGGCCGACTTCTCTTTCTTGAGGCTAATAACTCAATAATAAATATTCTCTTGAGCCGACTTGTCTCCTAGGGTTATTATCCAATGTTTTAGGGTTTCCCTTGCTTCTCGGAATATTCTAGTCTCGTCAAAGTTACATGTAGAGGTTAATACCTCCCGCAGCTACCATAATATCAACACTCCCTTCTAGCTAGGGAGGTATTAAAGGCAATGGTCTTGAGCACAAACAGACCATTCAACCGATAGCATCACCATAGCCATACAGGCTATCTCATGGTCAAATCATGAGCACCATCATCACTATCAGTATCATATGATAACATTAACCACATCATCTCTCAAATCCATACTCCATCTGAGTAATTGAGCATATGATGTTGAATAAGTCACTCACTCCACAGAGTGATACATGAACTATTCTTCTAATCCGGACATATGTCCTAGAAGAATAATTGTTCTGACAGATGCTAAAAGCCACGCCATGGGCTTCAAAGGACTATTCTTCTAATCTGGACATATGTCCTAGAAGAATGACTATCCTGGACCATTTTCCACGGAGAGAATCTCTATCCACCGGTAATCTGTCTTGCTTGGACCATTTGTTGCCTGGAGAATGTCTGTCCATCAGCATACTAACTATCCATCTAGTTGGTAATCATCTCACACTAGTGATAGATTAGAACAATGTCATTTAACAGAATGCAACTGTGTCTATCCATAGTAGTGCACAACTACTATCCAGTGGTACACAACCACACCTAGTAGCACACGGCTACTAACCAGTGACACATAGTTACAACCAATGGAATACATCCACCACAGTGGCATACAACTATTGTCCAGAGACATACAGTCTCCACAACAATCATATCATTTGATATCAACCTGCATAACAATATCATGATACAAATTGAGTCATCTGGGCCATTCTTCCACTCACATCTGTGAGATCTGGAAGAGCATCTTCCCTCATAAAGTAAAACATCATCCATGGGCTATCTGGACTATTCTTCCATAGCATAGAAGAATTACTATCCTTGATTTCTGAGCATGGACCATTCACCTAATTAGGCCATTCCTCCAGCACTAATCATAGTGTGACCTAGAGAGAATGAGTCTACCCTAGGGAATGCTTGTCCCTGATTGTTGAACCTGGACCATTCACCTAATTGGGCCATTCCTCCAACACTAATCACAATGCAACTAGGAGAGAACGAGTCTGCCCTAGGGAATGACTGTCCGGACCATTCTTCGAAACTGCTCACAATTGTGAACTTCGAAAGACTGATTGCCCAGCTAGGTGGACTATTCTACTTGAACACTACTCAGAGTGACTGCCAAGAAGAATGACTGTCCTAGACCATTCCCCCACACTGGCCACAAGGGGAATCATTGTCTTTGGTACATCAGCAATCTATCGGACCATTTTCATTACGAAAATGACTGTCCGATCTGGACCATTTTCCAAACTGGAAAATACCTATCCGTCAGAAATCTCGAACCACTTTCCGAACTGGAAAGGAACTGCCCAACCTGGACCATTTTCCGAACTGGAAAATGACAGTCCATGAATCAATAACATATCAGTGCTCCCTCCCAACCTGGGAGTAATCACTTCCTTTTTCCAATATGGAAGTCGTCTTCACGAGCCCCAGCTTGTCCCTTAAGTATGCAAACTTTTCATCTTGGATAGAGGCTTTACCAAAATATCTACTATCTGCTCATCTGTGGAGATATACTGGAGAACCACTTCTCTCTTCTGGACTTTATCACAGAGAATATAATGCTTGATCTCAATGTACTTTGACCTATCATGGAACACCAGTTTCTCTGAAAGCTTCACATAGCTTTGATCATTACAATATATCATGGTCGAATTTAGCACCTAATCAGATGGTCCAAAAATCAACTTATTGCTTATATAAAAGCATCACAAGTTGCAATATACTCTGCTTTCATAGTGTTGATTGCAACAGACTTTTGTTTCCTGCTAGCTCATGACATCGTGGCAAAGCTCATATCCAAGTAGCACTCCTTCTATCATCTATACTCCCTGCCCAATCTGAATCGATAAATTCATGCAGTTGTATGTCATCATTTAAACATCCCACAAAACAAATTCCCGCTGAGTATTCTCCTAATACATTAACGAGCCAATCAATTGTCAATACAGAGACGGGTCTACTGGATTAGATTTGCTTCTACTTCTTTAGATCTGTTATCATGGGAGTTAGCCATAGATTTGCAATCCATCATCCCGGACTTCTGAGTAACCATTATGATACACTTTCTTTGTCATAGGAAGTTTTCGCCACGCTTCTGTTGTATATGAGATACTCTGCATCAAGTTGCTTGAATCCATACAAAGTATTCTTTCATTTGATTACATGGGTCTCTTTCTAGTATAAGCTTCTTTCACAATTTGCTTTATTGAGAAGAACAGTCTTTTACATGTAAATTTCAATCCATGGATACCGCAAGAGGTATATCTGGTTTATTGGAACAAGTTGTCGTCATAGTCTTCTCCCTCCTTCTAGAAGAACCGCAATGCTTTCCATTCATAGGTCTTTTTCACAATTTCTTACATACACTGTTCTTGATCACAACTTCCATTTCCTCTGCTTGATTGCTTCTAGTGGGTTCAAACCATGTTGGTAGTCTTATGATTCTCTGTATAATAACTAGTTGTTCTGGCTTTTCTTCCTTTCTTGGAAACTTCATATTCTTCCTCATATTCCTCTTTAGCTTTTGGGTCCATGGAGTCTTCTATAGATTCCATGCCCTTCCTTCCTGAAGATTCCAACTCCTTCCTTTCATCATAGGAACATGGATGTAGATGGACAACCAAGGATACTTAAGACTTATTTTCGAAGAAAACTTCTTCTAGAGTCAAACTGAACACGTGTTGTTTATCATGGTTGCTACTTTCAATGGGAACATGGACAAATACTTCATAATCTTCACGGATTCGTCAATGGATCATATCATTTAGGATTAGCTCCCTCCTAATCCTCGCTTCATGCATGAATGCATGCTATTCTTTTGGAATTTTGTAATCAACTCCCTCCATCTAAGAGAGTCCATGCTTTCGTCTGCATCCTTATTGCCTTCTACAAAGTGTCACAAGTCTTATTCTAATTCTCTTGATTACTGACTTCTTTTTTATTTGACTCCTTCTAGGTTTGTTCAAGTTTCATTCTGATTTCGGCTTATTTGGCAGTTGTTACTTATATAACAGATTCCTCGGGAATTTGCCAATGTACTTCATCTTCTTGTAGTCATCGTAATAGCAATCCTTATCTTGTTATTCTTTCATAGGTATTGTTTCCCTGACCATCTTTTCTTCTAAGAAATAGATATGCGTGATATATACAGGAACTATGTAAACATGGTTTATACAAGAACTATGTTATAGAAGAATATTGTTACCTTGACTAGAAGAAGAAGTCTGTTTTATCCTGCTTGAATTTCTTTGAGGGTTCCCTTTCTTCGGCAACTGCTGCTTCGTTTGTTTCCTTCCTTTTCTTTAACTCAAGACAGCGGTTCTTGTAGTGACCATATTTTCGACAGTTGAAGCATTGTATTTTTGACATATCCTTTTCTTGGTTTGGTTTCTTCCTTAAGCCAAACTTCCTCTTATTCCTTAAATTCTTGAATTTTGTTGTGTAGGCTTGATCATCGTATTTCTTTTGGGATTTCTCTTTTGCGTTAATCCTTGATTCTTCTTGTGCACAAGTCCAAAGTTCTTCAAATATGGGATACTCCTTTCTTGTGTTCATGCTTGCGGCAAATGCATCCCATGTCTTGGGAAGGCCATTGAGTACTATATTTACCAGTGCCTTTTCTGAAATGATTTCTTCAATAGCTTGTAGTTGATCTCGTAATTGAGAGATTCTCACAAAGTATGATGTTATGCTATCATCATCATTCATTTTCATGTCACGAAGCTCATTTTTCAGACTCATTACTTGTCCAATGTTTCTGACTAACAAGAGGTTAGTTAGGGCATCGTACAACGTACATCTTCTTAGATGAGTCAAGATGAGAGATGTAGGGTATCAAGTGGCCTTTTACGGGGTCCACTATGATACTCATAGTGTTGATGTCATTGTCCTTAAACTTCTCCATAACTGCAACACTCTAAGGTTCCTTCTCTTTTCCCGCTTCAAACTGTGGTTCCATGATCTTGCCTTTCACGATATCCAACACTTTGTTCTTGGCAAGGATGTGGTCAATCCTTGTCTTCCATGCTCTAAAGTTAGAAGCCCGGTTGACCAAGTCAAAGCAGTCATGAATTACTCTATGAAGTCAGAAAACAAGTTAGAAGCCCCTTCTAACTTGTTTTCTGACTTCATAGAGTAATTCATGACTGCTTTGACTTGGTCAACCTTTGAGTTTGACCAAAAATTCAAACTTGACGTCTTCGCTTGCTGAGAGTACCAGGAGGTGCGCTTGGCTAGGGCGCACTAGGCTATCCAGGAATTAGGTCAAGCTCTTCACTTAAGGTTCCTTAACAAGAGATTTAAGGTTTCGTTGCTGCAGCAAAATTTTGACTGCAAATGCAACTGTAACTGAGCAAATCCTCCCAATCTATCTTCCAGTGGTTAGACTGTCCGAAGATAGTGTTGGCCCATAACCTGTTAGAAAAATAGGTGTGCTCGTTTCACCATAGACAATATAGCAATATTGTCACCCAACCATAGGCACAAAGGTCACCCCCGAGCACCTTTACCTTGACAGAGAGAATAATTCTGGAAGCAAACCCTAGAACCAATAGCCAATCAAGGTAGCATAGCTCTCTCTAGAACTAGCGTACCAAGCAGAAAGTCCAAACCATAACCAAAGAGACAGTCCAAGCCAAAACCGAAAATCCCAGTTGCAGCAGCTGCAACTGCAACTCCTCTCCAAACTTGTGCACCACTGGTGTTATGCAGTTGTGAGAGTGAGAGTGACAAATGAGCTCTAGCGCCCTCTTATTTATAGTCCTCCAAGTGATCTAATTGGGCCGACTTCTACTTCTGGAGGCTAATAACTCAATAATAAATATTCTCTTGAGTCGACTTGTCTCCTAGGGTTATTATCCAACGTTTTAGGGTTTCCCTTGCTTCTCGGAATATTCTAGTCTCGTCAGGGTTACTTGTAGAGGTTAATACCTCCCACAGCTACCATAATATCAACAGATGCCACATCATTGCCACATGTCGACCTCTGACGATGCCACTTGGCACTGCATGGATGATGACTGGACCAGCTAAATATAGTAGTTGCTAAAAATATCTATCCGATCCCAAAATTTTGAAACTTGTCGACACTGACCCAAACTTTCCACAAATGTTAGGCATGACTGGGCGAGCACCATCATGTGTGTACTGCTCAAAATAGACACTACTAAAAATAGAAATCCCTCGCGTGTCCATGATATTATACTCAATAAATTTGATTTTCTGCAAGGAATCCAAATCCATAATCAAAATTGACATGCGAGCCCTGGTGCTCAACCTGCTAAAAATAGTAAATTGGGCCACATCATCCAGAAAAAGTCCCAAAGACTTTGGACGTCTTAAGAATCAATATTGCACTCTCAGAATCTGAATCTAGGGCCTAGAGCAAAACCTACTAAAAATAGAAATTTCCTGGACGTCTCCCGAAAAGGTGTCATTGGGCCTAGAATCCTACAAGGACTCATACTGTATGCTCAGAACTGCCACAAACTACCAAAAGACCCACTCAAACCGTGTCTCCTAATTTTTAGTAACACTTGTATTTTTCTCAAAAATGCATGCCCACTAATTCATCTCTGACTCTAAACCAAGTGACTGTTAAGGAAAAGGTACGAGGAACCTTACTCAAGCATTTTAAGATCTTGTCGGGCTAAGGCAAGATAGTTGGAAATGTCACCTAGGGTTTATAGCCTTAAAACAAAAAAAAACAATCACTTAATCCACAGGTATTAAGTACCCAAGGTTGGTTTTATATATGTTATATGTAACTGTGCAAAAGAAATAAAATAAGCAAGAAATTACATAAGTTTGTACATGGATAAGAGACAAGGTTAAAAGAAAAATATGAACCAAATCATCAGAATACACATGTAAGACATGTTATCCCCTAGCACAGGGATAACTAAGGAGATTATGTCTCGAGGCCCATAGGTCCTAGACATGGAGTACCGAGCACCATATTGACTTGAGCCTGGACCTGGAGGGCCCATCCTTTTTCTTCAGCGCCTCCATCCTATCAGCAGTAGCAACATCCATCCCATCGACCTGGTCCTTCAGCAGCAATGGGTCTTGCTCCATGAGGTAATGAGTCTTGGTATCATGGTATGTGTCACTCTGATTCTCAAAACATTTGAATATGTGCATTTAATTCTTTTTGCTTCATTACGTGTGCTTGGACTTTATGACTTTCCACTTGTCCACACCTAGGGGGAATGACAGGATGCCCTAGCAAGATGGTTCCCTTAGGATTTGAGTTGCCACTAGGTGGGTTCATGAAAGGTCATCGTCCATTCCCACCATACTTATCACTTTTTATCATTTTCCCTCTCATCCATCCCCTGCATTGGTTCGGGCATTGGGTTTGCCAAGCTAGCAAAGGGTTGTACCTTGCCTTGTGGGAAGAAGGGGCTAAAGGCCCAGAGGGTAAAAGTAGCTGGCAAAAGATAAAAGCCAAAAGAACAAAACCTTCAGATGCTTCGCCCAGGGATCCCCAAGAAAGCAATAAAAGGCTTCTCAGCAAGAAATGGAGGGACCCATAAAATAATTAAATCAAGACCTAGTTGGAGGATAGGGGGTCTCATCATGAGCCAGCCTATTAGGTCCATTGGCATGTAGCAGTATGACACTACCATGCAGCTGGTCACCACGCCAAGGTAGTGGCTCTTGGTGGCATAGCCAAGAGAAAGGGAGTCTTATCACGAGCCAGCCTTCTCATCTCCATGAAATATTTGTGGGTAACACTGTCACCACTGGTCACCATGCCAGGGCAATGTCCCCCAGCTAGTCTCTTGAAAGAAAAAGAAATAAGATAAAAAAGGTAAAAGGCACTGAATGGGCTTGGAAACATTTGCATCCATGACAAGGTGCAGCTCACCCTCTTCAGAGGCACCCACAGGTAAGCCATACATTTCCCTGTCATCACTGCAACCATTGCTCAAACATCCCCATACCACCTCATCCACTTACATGACCTGGATTGGTCTTCACTTGGAAACATCCCACATCCAATGAGAATTAGCCCAATAGGACCTCCTGAAACCCTCTCCAAACCTAGCTTGTAGAATAGCACAATGTCTTTGAACACTTGTCTAGGAAAGGGGGGTTTTATGCACATGTTTAGATAACTTGATTATTAGACATGATTGACATTGCTATGATCCCTATGACTTATGAGCCCATGGAGGGCATACATGTTATAGTTGTAGGGCCATACCCGATGGACAGGTACACATGGGGAGATGATTAGTTCAGACCTCCATAGGGCTAAAATCCCACCAGATGGATGTTGAGACCCTAGCCAGGGGCATACACATACCAGAGGCTTGCACCAGTGAGAGAGGAGGACGTTCCACCAGAGACAGTCTGGCACTGGATCCCATGGGGGACTTGCCCTCCCACTATGATGTTGGCCTTGGAAGGTCCATGACGTCACCTCTGTGCCCCTTGACGTCACCCAATGTTTGATGGACACGATGGAGGCAGTTGTGTGCCAAGTGGCACGTGTGGCTTGATCCAGAGGCCTTGGGAGGCCTAACGTTTTGCTCCTGGAGGCCAACGTTTCACCTGAGAGGCCCAACGTCACCCTAGAAGGGAATGACATCACCTCTTTTGCTTGATTTAGGGTTTAATTTGTCATTTTTTATGTAAAAACTAGATATTACATGTAAACTGGCCATGTTGGCCTTTTTTGACCTAATTTTGTAAATTAAAGGTCATTGTAATTGTATAAAATTGGGTTTTTGCCCTTGTATTTTTCATCATCTTTCACTCGCACTAAGTGAAGGTCTGAAATTTGCGCCCTACTTAGGGTTTATTGGCTGAAATTTGGTGCGCACTTCTTGAAGGAGGTTAATTTTGGTGTATTTTGGCATTTTTCTTGGTGGAAAGTCTTCAACTAGGGATTATTCTTGATGAATGTAATTAAATTTCTGCAATTCTTCTTTACTTTGAATGGTTACGGTACATTTACTTTGCATTTCTTCCAAGATTATGAAATTGCTAGCTTAAAACCCTAGGAGATCAAAGCACATGTTATTGTTCTTGCCTTAACAACTTTTTCACCTACTAGATTATGCTAGAAACCCCATCTCTAGAAGCATTGTGCTAGAGCCCTGCCATTGCAGCACCTTAGCATCACTTGCTTCATCAAGCCGTCATTTACTTCATCCTTGAGCTAAAGGAGGAAAATCACTAGGGCCTAGGGTTACTTACTTCCTAGTGGCCATTTTCCTCTTAGGGTTTAGTGATTGAGGCTTTGGGTTACCAACACCTCAATCATTGACCTTCTTGTCTCTAGCTCTCACATTATCATTTGTTCCTTCAAGTTTGCTGCTGCAAAGTGACTCCATTAGCCCTAAAAAGGCATTGATTTAGACCTTGAAATTGATTGATCGATGAACACAACTCTTAAAACTTTCACCTCAAGCTATCTACTAACTTTTCCTAACCCTAGAATAGACTAATTTACTAACCTACTTGTTGTTGTTACAAAAGTAAGCTATAACCATTTATTGCAGCAGTAAAAGCACCTAAAAGCAATTACAAAAGTTGATTTATACACTGCCTAATTAGCTTCTAACAATTGCTAGTACATTGCTATTATTGAGTTATTATTTTTGGTCATTGTGAAGCCCTTTTAAGGCACTTATTGTGAAGCTATTGTCTTGTAGACATTGCTGATATCAAATTATGTTTACTTCATCTTGCATCAACATATTGCTTTTATTGATTAGTCCAAGGTTTATGAAGCACTAACATCAAATTTGTACTTGCAAAGATATTGTTTTCTTGTTGCTTTGTTCTGGGCAGGTACATCTAAGCGCACCATGGCTTCATTGATTAAAACCTTGGGACTTTTTGATCAGTGTGACTTGTGAGAGGGGATACCTTTTATTGACATTTTAACCTTTGCCTTCTCAAACCCCCAAGTCACCGGGGACGTCTCCCCTGGGACATCATCCCTAAACAGAAAGAGGTATCTTATTAAGGTGGCAATGATAGGATAAACTCTCGTTACACCAATTTTCCTTCCTTAGCCTTTACCTTTGGGACAAGTACAAATTGTGCAATAACATTTTGGCTCCGTTGTCGGGGAACACTGAATCAATTCTCCTCGAAGACGACACTTTTCGGTAAGCCTTTACTTTTCAAAGCTTACCTGGCGACTCCACTGAGGGTGATCCCCTCATCCCTTTGATAATTTCAAGAAAATTATCTGGCGACTTCACAAATGACGAGCCATAGCGGACATCAATACACACTCTCTTTTACTCCTGTAATTTCTATTGCCCCCATAGATCCTCCTAAATGGTCTCACAAAAAACTCGTTGGCCCTCTTGACTTAGCTAACACCCAAGGAGGATTACATGATCTCCCCAAAGGGGCTGATTCCTAGATACCTAGATTCTCAAGAGAGGTAGGATCCTATGGCAACTCTCATTGGACTAAGTTTTATGAGGGGTATGAATTTCACCAATCGGGAGAAGAACACCCTGACACCTTTATGAGGCTCTTTGCAAGCTCACTCACCGGAAGTGCAAGGACCTGGATTAACAAATATCCAAGTGGGAGCTTCAAAACCCCTGAGGATCTAGAACAAGCTTTCAAGAACAGATGGTGTAAAAAAGAAAGTATAGCTTCCTTCTACTCTCAGTACCTCGAAGTTTGCAAAGGAACCAATGAAAACATTAGGGATTTCAATGATAGGCTCAATGTTCTCATTGGCAAACTTCAACCCAACTTTCACCCAGAAAGCGCTATTCTCCAACATTACCTAAAATCCTTCGAAGGAACTTTGCAGTTCACCCTCAAAGATCGATTACCCGCAAGCCTGGAAGAAGCACAAGAGGTTGCTTTCCAAATTGAGGAAGAGCTTAGGTTCAGCGATTCCATCCATCAGATTAACCTCTTGAACGATAATGACATCTGGGAACCAAATGCTGAGAGCATGATAGAATTGAAGCATGACCTCCCAGAGATCCTCGAGGTAGAATATAGTGCTTACCCTAGAAAATGGACCACAGGTTTCTCAAACATGGAAGATGCTTCCTTATTCTCTCAACAAAATGAGCCTCCTGAGGATTTGGAACCCACTCAAGTTTTATTCGGAAACCCTGAGGTTAAATATTTTGAGCACTCCCTACCACAAATTTATGACGATGACAATTTTGAAGAAGAGTCCCCTTTTGTCTACCAAGTAGGGAGTGTTATCCCCCCAGTTTAAGAATAACCAGTGTTACCGAAAGCTACCCCCCCCCCGGCTCCACCCTCAGAACCCCGCTCCGAGCGAATCCTCCATGGAAGCTTCTCTGGAAGCCCGCTTCCAGATTTCGAAAGCTCGCTTCGAGGTACAAAATGGGTGCTTCCTAATGAATCTTGTTGGCCTATTGCTCTATTCCTCTATTTCTTTAACAACATTTGTGGAACTTTACCTTGGCTCTAATTCTATGACTTATATCTGGTAATCGAACACTGTGGACTATGCTAAAAATCTGTACTAAATGTTGTTATAGAGTTGCTCTCATGGTATGTTATAGAGTTGCTCTCTATGGATCTTACACTGGCTCTGTTTCTATGACTTTCAGACTAAGGACTTAGGAAACTACCCTAGCCTAGGGGGAAACCCTAAAGTCAATTAAGCTAAGTCATTATAGATTAGACTGGAAGTGTGAATTACCTTAAATTGATTAGCACAATTAACCCAAGAAACCAATCCTGTACTTCAAAGATGTTGCAAAAAAATGTGACTTGGTGAGTTACAAAATGGTTTAGTGACAAGAAGCTCCATGGGGTGCTTCATTAATTTACATGTTAGTCTATAGATGATAGATTCATAGCATTTAGCAACTAGACTCTAGAGTCTAGCACAGTTTAAACTTTATTGTTTTGGACCTTTCGATCTTCATAATTCAGTGCAGATGGCCTATTTTGTAATCATAACTATTTGGTCATGACTCCTGTTACGTCAATTTGTCTTATTTTGCCTTTTCCCTTCTATCAAAATACACATTGCACGATAACAGGGAGCATGGGAAACAAATATGGGGAACCTGCACCTTTTTACGTTACCCTCCAAGTCAACGATTTCCTCCTCCATAATTGTGTGTTTGACCCGGATACTCCTAGTGATATTATAACCGAAAGGGTCATGCACCAACTAGGTCTAATCATATCAAATCCAAACACACAAGGAGGCTTTACACAAGGCATTATTAAGGACCTGAGTGTTGCTTTCCATGCTTTCCCTGATGTTCCTTTTACTATTGATGTGTTAGTAATAGATGCTCTAAGCAATTGGGGGATCATACTCCGCAAGGACCTTATAGAAAATGTGACCGGAAGTTTCCAAAATCAAGGGTCCGAAGCTATCATACCTCACCCCGAAGGAGGATTCTTTACCCTTCACAAAGAACCTATCATAGGATGCTTTATTGAGACCCCTAATGAACCTGATGATCAACTCCTTTGTGTCAACAATGGGATTGAAAATTGGTTCGTCCAAGGGGCAAATTCAGAAGATAAACCTACCAAGGCACCTGAAGGAATGTGGACTTTAGAATTTGATGGAGCTCATTCGAGTTCTGGCTCAGGGGTAGGTTTTGTATTGACATCCCCATCCAAGGAAACCTTATATTATTCATATAGACTTGAATATCACTGTACGAACAATGTTGCCGAATACGAAGCTTTGATTCTAGGTCTCAACTTGGCAATCGACAAAGGTCTCACACACCTAAGAGTTATAGGAGACTCGTACTTGATAGTATCACAAGTGTTGCTAGACTTTGCTTCCAAGAATGAGAGATTAAAAAGGTACCGTGACTTTGCAAGATCCATTGCAAAATCCTTTGAAATGGTGTCGATCAAAGAAATTCCCCGAGAAGAAAACTATGTAGCAGAAGCCTTGGTTGTTTTCGCTTCCACTTTACAACCCTATGATGGTCCACTCCAAAACCTGTGCAAAATGGAAGTCTTGTTTAGACCATCGATCCCTGATAACCTAGAACATTGGCAAGTCTTTGAAGATGACGACCAAATCATTAGGTTTATGGAAAATAGTAGAGAATTCACCGATTCGCAAGTAAACTTCCTGGCTGATTCCATGAACCTAGATGTGGTTAACCAGCAAAATAACACTTTGCCAAAGGGATGTGTCCCTCTAGAACACCTCTTTGACAGACACGATGTTTACAAAGGAAAGAGCCTCAACAAACAAACAGATGAAGCCCTAGAGTTCAACATCGGCATAGAGATGGATCCGAGAATAGTCAAAATAGGGAAAGGGACTACTGAAAAAGAAAGGATAGAGATACTAGACCTCATAACAGAATTCAAAGATACCTTTGCTTGGAATTATGATGAACTAAAGGCTTATAGGGGTGATGTTATCCAACATGCTATACCTTTGACAGAAGGAGCGTTGTAGGCCTCGGATAGATATTTCCAACGAGCTATCATACGCCTAAAATGGAGATCGTATGCAAAAGTTACGACCCCGGGAAGTTGATGCACCAACTTACCCAAGGGGCCCACATGACCTTTGGCGCTTCATCTCCCAGGATTAGGTTTTTGGATGTCTAGGACTTTTGGCATTCCCGTTTATTGTAAAAGGGCCGTCAGAGACTCATTGTAATCATCTTCTCACGGATGCAAGTAGCGGCCACATCTCTTCTCAGAGATAAGCTACCAGTACCCTAGCTAGTTTATTTTCATTCTGTCTGTAAGCATATTTCAGTCATTTGTTATTAATGAAATGAAGTCTTATTTCCGCTGCATCTCTGTGTTTATGTGTATTTCTGTATTTCATTGTGTTCCTACATAAATCCGGATCATTAAAGGGAGTCATAACTCATGAGAGGGGGCCCCATTTAAGTCACAACATCCACCACCAAGAAAAAAACATCAATCCCCCTAGGGGGTATAACGTTTGAGTGTAGAAGGTGTTGATTTGTGTACCTTGGGAGGTGTTCCCCATGTGTTATCCCTTCTTAGCACATGTGGGAGAGACATTTGCCTTTGTCCTATGTACTTTATGTTCTATTTTGTACTTGACTTTGGTTAAAGTGCAAAATGTCACTTTTTGGTAAAGTGAACATTAAATCACACCTTCTGTGATTTTGGATGGGACATAAAGTGACTTAGGAATTAAACTCAAAAGTGGGTTGTGAGGTCACATTCTTTTTGGGTGATCTCAACCCTTGATTAGGGATGATCTCATCCCTTGGATCAAAAGTTGAGTTTTGGATCCCTAAATGGGGCAAAGAGGCAAAA
>SNQJ01S0088351.1:30742-68569 GCA_010110895.2 Picea sitchensis
GTTTTTTTTAATAGTTTAATTAATTAAATGTTTTTTGAGCAAATATTGTAAAAACTGGGTCTTTGGGCTTTTGATAGGGGTATTTGTGCTCAAAAGAAATGGAATAGCACCCCCTACACCCATAGACCAAGTTTCAGCTCAATCGGACGAAGTTTACCATGCCTCTGTCCACTCAGAGTCAGAGTCAGTCAAAACAACAATTTTAATTGCTAAGGTGACATTGTCAGAATGTCAAATTTTTGTAATGTTTGAGTTATTGAGTAAGTGTTAAGGTGGAAAAGAGCAAGTTAGACCCTCCTAACCTACCCAACCCCAACCTAACAACTTCACAACTTAAACACACCCCTTAACCTTACCCCCTCACCTCCTTAGCTCACGTCCTAGGAGGATTTACGCCCCCCTTCACCCAAACCTTAATCTTTGGCTTTGATTTTTGGTGTGGGCCCCTCCTATGTGAGGTGCGCCCCTCCTAAACCCACACCACACCTAAACCTTCACTCCCTAACTCACAATCCTCTCCTTACCTCACGCCCCCATGGGGAAAGGGCGCCCCTCTTGCATCCAAAACCTTAGTAAATGAAAAATATATGATAGTGGGCCCCCCTCTATCACCTAGTGCGCCCTCCCTAGCTTCACAACTCATCCTTTGAGGGCCCACACCCTTCCACCTCACCAATCCATGCCTAAAACCCTAGGAGGGGCACCCCCTTCTTTGAGATTCACTCTCTTGCCTAAAAACTAACACTTGGCACTCATCAAGATGCCTTCACTTTGCCTCTTGAGGTATAAGTAGAACCCCTCCTCACTCATTTTCTTCACCATTCTTTGAGCTACTATTATTATGCTGAAATTTCTCCTCACTTTCACTCTCTTGCTCTTGCCATCTTGCCATCTCACTCATTGCTCTTGAGAGTTTTGGAGCAAGTATTTCTCCAACACTCTCATATTTGGATTAATAAAGCTTTGGAGGATTTTGAAAACACCAAGAGTATTCTGGTTGCTTTCTTTCACATGAGGTGACTTTGCATTGTTCAAGTTTTTTTGTAGTATTGAGTAGATCTTTGGTATAGTATTTTACTAGAGTAGATTAGCAAAGAGTATTCTTGCTAGTTTATGCTTGTTGGATAGCTAAGGGTTTGAAGTATTTCATATTGTTAGTCTATTCAATCTTGCTATCTATTTCCATGCTTCACATCTTTCTTTGAGTTTTGCAGGTTGCTTCAAAGGAATTGTTGGGATAGCATCAAGGACGAGCCTACCCTCAAAACCTTCTCACACTCCTAGCTTTCTTAAATCTATTATTTTCTGCATACATTCCACTTATATTTCAGTTTTCTAACTCTCATAGATAGGTCAAAAATATTTACTTTCACTTGGAGATTTTATGTAAAAAATTTATGTATAAAAACAGAATTTTATTTTGACATTTGTGTGTGTTTTGCAGCATTTCCAGCAAGCTTTTGCTTGCTGGTTTTTGCAGGTTCTTACTAGAAACAAGGGGAGACGCTGCCCAAATCCATCCTCAAGACTTCCCCAAGAACCCTCCTTGGTTGGTCAACTATTTCCTTACCTTTCCTTTTGTAAATCTAAGTTTTCTTCTTCTATTTATTTGATTCTTTTTGTATCATTATAAGCTAACATAATAATTGCCTACACCTTGGGAGAGAAATCCCCAATATCGTTGGGCTAGATTAGTTCATTTTTTTTTGCAAGTTATTTTTTATTTAGTTGTTGGCCCCTCTTGTCCATAAGGCAAGGTAGTGTGGCCTTCTCATTTTAATAATTTGTTTATTTGCTTAACAACCCTCTTTGGCCAACAATGGTAGGCTTGCCTCCAACTTGGCCATTGTAAGTGGTTTCTTTTTTTCAAGTTTTTATTTTAATAAGTCAATGTGTCTGCACCTTGGGAGAGTAATCCCCAAAATCGCTAGGCTTAAGGGAAAATTTACTTTTGATGGTCTATATGCTTAATGATTTAAAGTACCCTAGATAATCATCACATCTAAGTTTCCTTTCTTCAAGTTATTTTACTTCATATGCTTATGCTCATTATGGTAAATGGTTTAATGGTTTAGAATCTATCTTAAGTGCCAAAATTTATGATTTTCATAAGTCATTATGCTATTTACAATTTTAAGTGCATGTGATCTAATCATGGTTTAGGATCTTACTCATTATCTTGTTAAGTTTTTATTTTTCAAGCATATCTTTCATTTCAATGGTTAACACGTGTATGGATGAGTAATCTAAGATCTTAAAGTTTCTCTTTCATTTTCATAAGGCAAGTTGTTCTTGCCCTTTTCATCTTGCAAGTTGAATATCTAAATGATGAATGTGATGCTATGGTGAATGTTTTTACTTTATGAGCTTTTCATTCATGTCATCTTGCTTTATGGGCTAAATATTCACACTCATAACTTTATATTCTCAAGTAATTTTCTGTTGTAAGTAGCAACTTGTCCTTGCTTTAATTTCACCTTTTACTTTCAAGTTTATATGTGGAATGGTTATGTAAATGAATGATACATATCTTGCAACTTTCCATTTATGTTTATATGTGTTTATGGTCATTTGATTTACATCTTGCAAGCACAGTCATAACATCAGTTTTCAGTTCGGTTTTGCGCTAAAAAATAAAATTTTAAGCACCTAAAACACTCCTAAAATCAACCCAACACACCTAAAGACCCACCCGAGGGTCATAATAACACTTAGACAACTTAGGAAGTTTTATTCAGCCATCTCCACCATCTAAAACGGGTTTGAGGAAAACAACAGAGGGTAGTGGCGGGAGACCGTCCCGTGGCGCCCCAGGTGGGTGTCCTCTCCGGGAAGTACTCTTACTGTCAGGGCTGACCGTGGAAGCTAGGGTGGGCCTCGTTGCCTTACTATCTTGAGCACCCGGCAGTCATTTGGCCAAGGGAGGAGGAAGCTTAAAGCACCAACATAGTTTAGGGGGAGGGAATAAAAATTAACTCAACTTTTAAGAAACTCCTTAACCATTTAGTTGCATAGATCATCCATGTTGTGTTGGGGGACTTAGATGTATGCTTAGGAACACACATTGATAATAATTTCATGTTTTTTACCTTTATTGCAACTACATGGTTTATGTCTTCAATGTTTCATGTTTATGTGAGCATATGAGTTAAACATTGTTATATCTTGCTTCATTGTTTTTGTGGTGTGATTCAAGAAGGGGTTGAGTATCCCACTTGGGGAGGCATCACCTTCTTGAGTCTTGAGTGCTTTTATGGTTGCCAATGAAAAGCAGTCCAATAGAGTAAGTGTTATTGGGGCATGTTTGGCTTATGTGATGGTTTATGAATTTAATATCTTTTAGCTTTCACATTTTGGTATCACTTATATCTTGTTCATTTGTATCTATTTGTGTATTGTGACATCTTTAATTCCTTTTTGTAAGTACCTGTAATCTTTGGTTTGGGGTAGTTTCAAGTCACTTCACTTGTAAAACTTTTGTAATTGAACCACCCTTAAACTTAGTTGACCCCATAGCCCAACCTTAGGCACTAGTCTTAGTTGACTTAGGGAAAGGGCTAATTGACATATAGATAGACTTGCACTTTGCATTTGTTGCCTTAGCATCTTAGGCTAGTTTTCCCCCCTTAGCCTTTAACCAATTAAAACCAACTCCTAGAACATAAACGTTTAATCCAATCTAGTAACTAGGGTCTACCCCCCTTGGCTTCCCTAGGAGTAAGCCTAGAAGGAAGAGGTTCCAGTCAAGGTGACATTAAAACATTTGTAATTGTTAATCACGGAAAAGTACAATTTACCATAAGATAAACAATACATATGCAAACAAAACCTGACAAACTTGGCGGTTCATTGGTTCACCCAATGTTGGGTTTCGTCCACCAAGCATAGGTATCGGTCATCTTATTATTAAATGATGGAATTCTGGTGGTCTCAATCCCCTCACTTCAGTCACTTCCCCTCGGCCTCTACGGACATACAATTAAATAGAAAAATCCATATTATAATTAGAAACATCCATATTCTAATTTAGAAAATCCATGTTCTAATTTAGATGGATTAGTTACAATGGATTATTTCTATTCACGGGTGAGTTGTTGTCACCGTTTTCAACAATCTCCACCTTGACAACAATTAATAATCACCTTGCTCCACCTTACATTTCATCACCTCTTACACTTGAAGCCAAGAGCCAAGCACCAGCTAGGCTTCTCTACTTGATGCTGGTTTGTGAACATGCGCACGGTTCTCTTTGTATGCACTTTTCAGAGGGAACTCCACCTTCATGGGTATTTTGTCTTACAAAATGGTACTTGATAGGTATATGCTTTGTTTTCCTGTGATAGGAGGTTTGGATTCTTAGCCAAGTGGATAGCATTTCGACTATCACAAAGTAACTTTACTTGTCTGTATCCTTCCAAACTCACCAAACAAACCTTTCGACAAGCGCCTCTTTGCAAGCATGTGAGCGGCGACATATTACATACATAGTGGATAAAAGCAACAATTACGTAGCTTTGACATCCAACTAATAACTCCACTTGCAAGAGTAAATACATACCATGAAGTCGACCTTCTCTTGTCCGGATCACCTGCAAAATCAGAATCAAAATATCAACAGACTAATTCACAACAACTATTGCTATAGGTGTCTGAGTAATCCTTGTGCCCCTCGGATCTGCGGCACCGTGCCTTTCTTTGCCCAATGCTCTTTACATGGTTTTTCCATATACCTACTGACAAACCAAACTGCATGTGAAATGTCTAACCTTGTACTAACCATCGCATATATTAGACTTCCTACTACGTTAGCATATGGTATTCGAGACATATATTCCTTTTCTTCTTTGTACTGGGACATAAACTTGAAGAAAGCTTAAAATGGGAAGCCAAAGGGAATTTTGGCTGGTTTCACATCGTTCATACCAAACCTCAAAAGTATCTTCTCAACATACTTTTGTTGTGACAACAAACACCATTCCTCCTGTCTCGAATATCTCCATGCCCAAATATGCCTTCTTGCTCCTAGATCTTTCATGTCAAACATCCTAGCCATATGATCCTTTAACATGTTGATCCTCAGTTATGTTTTTGCTTGCTAGAATCATATCATTAACATACAATGCTAAGATAATGAATATGCCATTATCCAATTTCTTAAAATGAACACAATGATCATACTCCTCCTTGTATAATTTTGGCTCACCATGAAAGAGTCAAATTCTTGTATACGTGTCTAATGCCTCGGACCATACAATGATTTCTTGAGCCTACAAATAAATTTCTTGTTGCGATTCTGACCGAACCCTTCCGGTTGTTCCATGTAAATTTCCTCATCAAATCTCCATGTAAGAAAGCAGGTTTAACATCTAGTTGCTCCAACTCCAAATCAAGCAAGAAACTAAATGCTAACACAATTCGAGATTGAAGCTTGATCTTTACAATTGGTGAAAAAAATCTCATGAAAGTCGATACCTTCTTTCTAAGAATACCCTTTCACAACCGACCTTGCTTTGTACCTTTCCACTTTATCATCAACACCTTTCTTGAACTTGTAGACCCACTTGCAACCTACAGGTTTTTCATCTCTTGGAATCTCTACGGGGTCCCATGTAGCATTCCTCTCTAATGCTTTCATTTCATCTTTCGTAACTTCTTTCCATTTATCAACTGTTTTGAACCCTTTATAGCTTCCTGATAGCATGAAGGTTGATCATCATTAGTACTTAAAGAAGCTGAAGAAACAAAATCATCATACGTTCTTGGAGGAACTCTGACCGTGTAGACCTCCTTAGGGTAGTTTGTGGTTCATCCACAATCTGTCGAATGTCATCATCATCCACGTTTTCTTATGCAGGAACTTCTTCATGAACATATTTAGGAACTTGTTCATGTTCATTTCATCTGTAGTTAGGCCGGTTTCAAACTGAAGCTTTGATACTTGGGTACTTCTTGATGTTTCATTTGAACATCTTCATTTGATTTGATGAGAGATGATTCATCAAATATCACATCTATGTTAATGTTGATCTTGTGGGTGATGATCCCACAACCCGTATCTCTTAATACCATCACCATATCAACAAGACTAGCCTTTTGATTTTGGATCTAATTTAGAGCACCGATGTTTAGAAATAAAAGCATAGGCATCACAACCAAAAGCTTTAAGATTTGAATAATTACAAAGGTGACCTGTCCATACCTCCTCGGGGATTTTGCATTCTATTGTTGTTGAAGGTGATCAATTCACTAGATAATGAAATTTGTAGCCCTCATGCCCATAGTTCTGGCGCAAATTAGATTACTAAACATACTCGCTTCTTTCTAGAAGAGTCCTGTTCGTGCGTTCAACAACTCCATTTCGAGGTATGGTGATGGTTATATCTATCGATCCCAAATTCCTTGCAATAATTCTCAAACTCCGTTGAAGTAAATTCACCACCATTATCGTTCTTAAACATTTAATAGATCTACCGGAGTGCTCTTTTCCACTAAAGTTCTAAAATGCTTTAGCAGCTATTAAATACATGTTATACTCTTTAACATATAGATTACTTTCTAGAGAATCATCTATAAAGTTACAAAATATGATGATCCTCATATGAAATAGTAGGGGATGGCTCCCAAACATCTGAATGAATATAGTCTAGGATTCCTTCCTTGGGTGTGTCTTAGGTTTTAAATCTACGCTACTTTGTTTCCATAAACACGATTGCTTGCAATCTAACTTTAAGGAACTTTAAGCTAGGAAGTAATTTGCGATCTGTTAATACCTTTAATCCTTGTTAGCTCATATGACCCAACTTACGTGATGCCATGATCGAGCAGAATCCACATGGCTCTGGAATACGGCAATAGCATGATCGATCGAGTCCTCCTTCTAGCGAAGCTTGATTACCAATGTTCTTTGCTTTCATCACCCGTAGAATTCCTTTGTAGACCTTTCATCTCCACCTTGAACAATAGTATTATAGCCTCCTCCGTCTAAAACTCCCAAAGAGATTAGATTCTTCCCAAGATCAGGTACATGTCTCACATCGGTTAGTGTTTTTAACGGTTCCATCAAACATTTATCGGATGCTACCAATCCCACAACCTTAGATGAAATATTACCCATGTAAACAACTCCATCATCTATAGACGAGTAAGTAATAAACCAATGTCTATGAAGACACATGTGGTTAGAAGTACCAGAATCTAATAGCCAAAGTTGATCATGGCGGTGAGCCAGTGTTAATTGATAAAACTTCATCCATGCTCACTGAACACATTCTTGAACTGTTTAGGTTGCATTACTTCAACCGTCTCCTTTTGAGGGTCGCTTCTTTGGAGGTTTGTTGTATTAAGCTTTAAGCGAGTCCTTCTTGAGGTGTCGGATTTTCCTGGCTCCAACATTTGAGTTTTCTCTTTCTGCCTTTCGACTTTGGTCGAGAGAAATCCCTCTGACCCAGTCCTCTTTCTTTTTGTCTGCCTCTGACCACCAATGCCTCGGATGTAGGGTTTCTTGATTTGATTTCCTCTTGTTTCCTCGGATAGTAAAAGCTCCAAGTATCATCAAACTCAATAGTTTACATTGACCCGGAAGCTAATAGAATGAAATGATCCATGTGGCGGGCAAAAGAACACAATAAAGTAATTGCCTTATCTCGGATTCAAATTCCACACCCATACTATTCAAGCTGAACTGAACTAGAAGATTATTGAAAGTATTTAGATGATAAACAATTTTCGTACCTTCCTTCAAGCGCAAACTATACAATTGCCTTTTCAGTAAGATCCTGTTTGTTAAAGATTCCGTCATGTACAAGCTTTCCGGCTTTGACCACAAACCGGCTGCTATCTTCTCTGTGACAATGTTGAATAGTACATTGTCGGCCAAACACATGTGTATGTCACTTAATGCTCTCGCATCCATATCATCACATTCTTCATTTTTTATGGATGTGGGTTGTTTTGCTTTTCCCAAAAGTGTCTTTATCATGCCTTGTTTCAAGAATATATTGTGCATCTTAACCTTCAAGATCTCTAAATTGTTCTTGCCATTAAACTTTTCAATTTCAAACTTAGCACTCTGCATCTTTTTCATGAGAGGAAACATAAAAAAAGAGCTCGAAAACACCACTTCTTGTAATATCCAAGGCCCTTTTAAAAATATGTGGAAAAATAATGTGAAAAATGTTGTGTAATTTTCAAAGAAAATTACATACACCCTCTTTAAAAAAAGGAATTTAATAAAAATTCACTTTACCTTATTTCTCCACCATTTAACATCATCCTCCACTTCTTCAATATTATATTTAAAAAGTCAAATATAAAAAGAAAAAAACTTTAACTCTTGCAAATCATACGATTCTCCCTTTCGAAAAATATTGAAGGTACCTTTAATGTTTTAAAAACAAAACAAATTTCATATGGAGGAGCGCTCCTTTGGTAAATCAGTGCCTTTGGAATGTATATGAATGACGCCTCAAAATTACTGACCACGTCGTAAGTTAGTGGAGTAGCTCCATTTGAGAGGTAGTGGCTCCCTCTTGGCGCTCCCTCTCAAAAACAATGAAATTCCATTTAACGGCTCATGTACCTTGTATTATTGCGGCGGCGTCAAATACTTGGTCTCAGTAGCGTCGTGAGCTTATTTCCAGTCGGTACATCTTGAGTTTTTGACCATGTTGCCCAAAAGCGAAATTTCTAGCTAAAATGAATTTCAAGGAGCTTGACTACTCCGGTTGCGTCCTCTCGACTCGAGCTCCTGATACATTACCACTTGTTGTAATTGTCACGGAAAACACAATTACCATAAGATAAACAATACATATGCAAACAAAAACCACGATAGCAGCCCGGTTTCGTGGAACCGCAATTGTTGAGCTTCGTCCACCAAGCATAGGTATCGATCATATTATTATTCAGCTAATGGAGATTATAGTCGTATCTCAATCCTCTCACACTGACTTAGCCTCTATGGGCATACAATTAAATAGAAAATCCATATTCTAATTAGAAACATCCATATTCTAATTTAGAAAATCCATGTTCTATTTAGATGGATTAGTTACAATGGATTATTTCTATTCGCGAGTGATTTGTTGTCAGATTTCCAACATTAATAGCCACTAACCGATTCAAAACCAACTCCTAGAACTTATAAGCGTTTAATCCAATCCTGGTAACTGGGTCCTACCCCTTGGCTTCCCTAGGTAGCCTAGAAGGAAGAGGTTCGATCCAAGGTGACAATGTGAATGTGAACCTAGGCATTGTGCCTCAAGGACACACTAAATGTGGCCGGACTTAGCTCCGTTGCTTAAGTCAATGTATTAGGATGGCAGCGGAGCTCACCACCTGACAATATAAGGAGGCAGCGGCTGAAGGCACCCACGGCGGAGAGGAAGGTCATGACTGTGGGCACCAAGCTGAGAGGTAGCACCCTGGGACTCATCCAATGAGAGGGAAAGGGAGAGGGCGCACCTAGAACTCAACCACTGTGAGAGAGAAAAATGGAGGCCACACACCATCACGAGGTTTACACCCTTTGTTGATAGGAGAGGGCGGCACCCGGTCGGTACTCAAAGGTAGCGGCCTTACCACAAAATGCGCAGCGAGAAGGAAATAGAGGAGGTCGCGACTGGAGACTACACTCCGCGACAAAGGGGCGGCGGCTATGTGAGAAAGAATTGACTAGGAGAGGATCCAATCACACTTAGAGACAAGTGATACAAAAGATGTGTGAAGTGAGAGGTAGGGTGTTATATTTATAGTTTAGGGTTGGGGTAAAAATTAAATTAAAATAATAATTAAAAGATATCATGTTTAAATTAAACAATTTAAACATGATATAATAAATATTTTAATTTAAACTAAATTATCAACAAAACAAAATAACATAAAAACCCTAAACCAACACAAGTAAAGATAAAGGAGGGTTAGGAAGGTGGCAATACTCATTCCTTCATTTTCATGGTGAACTTATTACTTTTATCATCATTGCGTATGGGACTTATCCCTCGTAATGGTTATGTCCTTCTTCAAGGAAGGTCATGCACCAACAAAATCCTTGATAGAGGATCAAGTAGCCCCGGAGAACTTTTCTAGGGTCTTATATACCAAGGTACAAGACCAAGGGATCAACCCATGCCGCCCAATGCATGGGTACCACTGAGCATTCTAGGGGCCCTAGGCTTATCTAGGGCTTTAAGCTGCTTGGTCCTAGACCAAGAACTTGATCGTATACTGAGGGCCCTCATGGGTCTTTACTGCTTGGTTTTGGACCAAGAACCCCAGTCGTATCTTGGGGGCCCTAACAAGGGTCTTTTGCCATGGCATTTACTGTTTGGTCCCAAACCAAGTACCCGAGGAGTGCACTAGAGAACCCACTAGATCTGCGTCTAGGGTCTTAGCCATCCTCGGAGAATGGCTCTTGTAGTTTCTATAAATTTAACAAGGGGTCTCTCTCTAACCATCATTCACCTTTTCACATCCTCTAACTCATTATTACAAATTTTACATTTGCCATGGTACGGACTTTAGCAATTAAAATTGTTGTTTTAGATTGACTAACACTCCGGATGGACAAACCCATGCGTTAATAAGAACAGCTGAGACTTGGTCTATGGGTGTGGGGGTGCTATTCCATTTCTTTTGAGCACAAATACCCTATCAAAGTCAAAGACCCTGGATTTTTACAATTATTGTTCAAAAATAATTAATTAATTAAATAATTAAACCTCAAACTTGGGAAATTTAATTAAAAATAATTAATTAAAAAAATAACTTAGACTCTCTGAAATTCCTTGAAACTTTCCTAAAATGTATCTTGCATGGTCATTTATGATGATTCCCTATAATAGTTACCAAAACCTAAGCCCACTAGTGTTGATTTTTCACGATGTTTTCTCACACTGCAATTTATCCCAATCCTGGTTTCAATCACTCTTTATCACTCCAAATGTTTAATGCCTTTCCCAATATTAATGGGAATTTGCAAACATTAATATGCATAAAATTCGAAATGGAAATTTTGACTGAAGCACATGAAATAAATAATCTTTTCAATGGGTACAAAAGGCTTCGGAAGTATGACAACAAGCACACATTTAAATGACACAAGGAATTTTGGTCAAATCGACCACGGAAACTTGATTAATGGGAAAACGGTGAGAGAGAGGGAGTTCTTCTTATTTCTTCAAATCTGGAAATTACATCGGCAAAGAATAAAACCAACAACAATTACTTATCTCTTCCTTTCGATTTCCGTGCTTGAAAATGCAGGAAGAAAATAACCGACCACCTGAAAAAGCGTGCACACGGTAGATGCCAGATGCGGTTGTCTGGTATGCGGGACTTTTGAAATGTGCCAGAAATTAAATTTGTTGTTGTACGGCGGTCGTAATTGTATGCAGGACTAATAATCGCCCCTTTTCACCCTGCGTTTTCAAAGTAGCTGCTTTGAGTGCCATTGAGCAATTGAGTAAACTTCTGTCCCAAATCCGTCACCGTCACCGGATTATTTAATGTTAGCGCCGATTTAGCGTGCCCAACTTTGTAGTAGTGCCTCCTCTTTCGCGCTTTCCTCTTGAATAGAAACCCTTCTCTTGTTCTTGCTCTCTCTCAACCTCTCAATCTCACATGGAAAGAATGAATTCGTTTTTTGGTCTTTTCCTCCTTTAGAATCCCTAAGTGACTCTTAGGTTACCTTTTTGATCAAGGGGCTCATTGCCCAAGATCAGCGGTGAGAATTAAATGCTCCATTAAATTCACTTTATTTAATGGAGCATTTAATTCTCACCCAACTTAAATAAAAAACCCACTTGGTGCTTTAAGTTCCTAAGTCACTTTTCACTTTCTAATTTAAAGTTCACTTTACCACTTATAAAGAAAGTGACTTTATGAAAAGACCCCGCACAGGATTTGTGGACCACATTCCCTAGGTAAGATTAAAACCATATGAACCACTTGTCCAAGGAGTCACTTTTCACTTTCTAATTTAAAGTTCACTTTACCACTTATAAAGTGACTTTATGAAAAAGACCCACTTTTAAGTTGTGGACCACATTCCTAGGTAAAAGATTAAAAACCCATATGAACCACTTGTCCAAGGTACAAATCTTCATTAAAATTCAACAACTAGAACGTCGTTCACCACTTTGGAGGAATTATTGCAAGTGTGAGGGAAAAACCCATGGGAAATCAATAATGCTGAAAAGCCCAACTGATAACCTGAGGATAAAAAACCCTCGGTGAAAGGAACTCTCTTAGTGAACCGATCCCAAGGTAACTGACCTAGACATGACTCATGCAGACCTATTACATTATTAACCCACGCAGGGGTGCGGAAATTCCAATGACAAAATAAAGTGTTGGGGCCAAACACTGCCCTGTAGGACCAAAAGTCTTCGACAACATGAGCATCTGATGATGCATCTCTTCATGGCACATGAGTTGACCACCTGTGTTGGAGAGGCGGTCAACAAGGCCCAAGATCTAATATCAGCCTTCGATCATGAAACTCTTCACATTCCCTCCTTGAGTCGAATTAGGGAAAGAGAGCGCACCATTTTCTTCATTCATCATGAGCATTTGGACAGTGTTGAGAGAGAAGTCGAGCTTGAGAAGAGAGGGAAAACTTGCTGAAAGTGGCACGATTTTCAAGGCAAGAGTACAGCATGCAAATCGAGGAAAAGGTAAAGCAAGAACAGCACGATTTCCTAGGCTGTGTGTGGGCACAGAAAAGAGATAAGTCTGTAATTTTAATTGCTGAAGATGACTGCTGTAAATATTTTCTCTCTGAGCTCTGAATAATAAAAAGCCTCCCCTCTCTCACTGGTTTTCCCCTTGCGAGTTTTTCCAGGGTCTTGTTTGGACCAAAAATCTTTGTGTCTATATTTCTGGGAGTGCATTTATTTCTGATTATTGGCTCTAGCAGACTTCATATGTTTCCTGTTATGAGTTACTTATTTTATGCTAACTAATTTGCAGCAGAAAATGTAATGTGGATTGGGCATTAAACTATGAAGTGTCTCATCGAGACTTAAAACCAAGTTGGGGTCTGATTTTTCTACAAATACAACAGGAAAATGCAGTCGTAATGTTTAGCAGAAGAATAAAAAACCTGTGTGTTACCAAGAAGAATAGAGTTAACAGCGTGGATGGCATATCATGATGGATCGTGTTTTCAATTCTAAAAAACAAAGGATATTCTTACCCGCAATATTTTTCACAGCAAGTCCCATTTCGGAGGCAAGGGCATTGCTTTCCACATGTCAATTGACAACCACATGGTGTATATTGTCTACACGGCTGTCCTTTTCCGTCTGCAATTCTTTTCCTGATTGATGGATGACCAGCAGACTTCCATGTGTACTTCAGCCTGCGCACTCTACCTTTTCTACGCCAAAATCTTGCTCTTGTCCGAACTTCTGTGTCCTGCTGAAAGTTAGTTTTAATATCATCTTTGTAGAAAATGAAGGAGGCATCAGCATACAAGTTCTTAGTGAAAATTAAGATCAACTGACCAGAGTTTCACCACAATCAGTCTTCCTGCTACCATCAGAGTGGAGTGTTGATACATCCCCAACTCCATACTGTATTGCAGATACATTGTGGGACATGTATTCAGCTATCTCTGAACACGTTCTAAGGCGACTTAGTAAATTCCGTGCTATCAGGCAACTGTAGAGACAAAATAATTATTATTCCCTAGATATTGCACAAAATATTGTGAAAAGCAACTAGAACCACAAAGCATCGACAAAAGTTGGTAATCAAAATTTCCAACAATACAAAATAAACTCTACAAAGGTTATAAAAGAGGATTTGAGAACAACAAGAGAATAAATAAAGCAAGCTAAAGCAATAATGAATTATCATTATGTAGATACACCATATTGACTGTCATCAGGAATCAGGATTAGTGAGTTCAAATAAAACTGTAATCAGTAATCACAGCTCTATTAATAGAAAATGATGGGACCAGAATAACTTTATAATACTTGTACCACAATACATGACTGCGGATAAGTACATCTACAATTCAATTTGACTACAGATTTTAATTTCATATCATTATCAACTGAAAGTTCAACCTATGAGAGGCCTTTATCTTGTAACTACTAATTTGTATCGCTGCTTTGTGAAGGTTCCCTCTAAAATTAAAGATAGACAAACATGAAGCCTTTCACATATCTCTTTTTGGTTGCTTCATGAAATACAGAATTACATTACTGGGCCAATAAAGTCGCTATGTTCTTGCTGAGAATTCAAATTTTCAACAATATCATGAAAGATGTCAATATTTCTCCAATAACTTACATAATCAAGGGAACAGATGTTCGAGTATAACACCCCAATACTGTTTATAATCTAATGTAAAACTCATGTTCATATAAGTGAATAATAAATTAGGAATTAGATATTATTAAACAAGGTAGTTAAGTTGCACCAGTAGCACAACTACCTAGTAAATGACATAAAAAGGGATCAACCACGTTGTATCAAATGACTTCATTGTAATAAAAGCATATATTTTACATTAGTCCATTTCTAATCATGTCTGCATCTTCCTTTTGTGTTTAAAAGCTTAACTTGGCATCAAAGCGATACAGAAGCCTGCAACTTACGGAGTCCATGACCAATGAGGAAGATTGTGCATCTACTGAGGAGAGAAGGGAACTCAAATAAACATTGCATAAAACGAGAACACTGAATGCAGTATACCTGCAAGCAGAAAAGACATGATTTCCGCTATTCTAGTCTACAAGCATAAGAGATGCAGGAGTTTTCATACAGTGAACAAGTATTTGCAGACTTTTCAGGTATATAAAATATAGGACGGAAATCATCGTTTGTAAGTATTTTGAGGAAACAACCACAGCGAAACGCTACCAAAGATACATATACATGAGTCATGAAGTGCCTGGGTCACATTCATTTCATCATATGCACAAGTTCAAGACAGAGAAAAGTTTGTGGCAGCAAAGACTATTTTCCTTGAGAAGAGACAGCAGAAATAAAATGTCATTTTCAAACAGAAAGCACAGGCCCTAACTGGATATTCGAAAAAGAGCTTTTTTTTAAGTATAGACATCACAGATATACCTGAAGGAAGAAATATAGTTTGTGACGCATTGGCCCAGTTTCTATAGAAAGGTGTGTTGACCACCTATTTCAACTAGAGGGTCAACTCCATGAAGATATGCACCTGATGGTGCTACCAAGTTGAAGACTTGTTGGTTCTACAAAGCAGTTTTGGCCTTCAGCATTTTGTTGTAATTGGAATTTCCGCTCCCCTACGTGGGATAATAATATAATAGGTCTGCATGGATCATGGTTTAGGTCAGTTGCCTAGGACTTTATCATTAGAGGAGTCCCTTTCACTGAGTGTTTTTTTTCCTCGGGTTATTAATTTGGCCTAACCAGTCTGTTTAATTTCCCTTGAGTTTTTCACTTCCACAATATTTATCCAAAGTGGTGAAAGGCATTCTAATGATCGAGCCCATGGGGTAACTAAGGTCTAGGAGTGTTGTAAATGACCATGCTAGACATTTCCTAGAGTCTCGCAGAATTCCGTGAAGTTTTGATAGGAGTTTTTAAATAATTAAAATTCCCGGAAACTAAGGATTTTTAATTATTTTTGGTGTAAATGTAAAAAATTGGTCCTTGGGAATTTTGTGTAGGGGTATGAATACTCAAATCAAATGGTTCATACACCCCTACACCCTTGGACCAAGTCTCATCTCATTTGGACAAGTTTTGCTTGGCCATTGTCCATGAGGAGTCAAAGTCGATCAAAAATCAGCATGTAATTGGCTTAATTAAAACAGCTAAATTTTGTAAAAGTCACTAAAGTCATGAGAGTGAGTGGGAAAAGTGTCCCAAATGTTTTTCCTAAGTTGGGAAAATGATTTCCAACTTAGAAGGACCCATTTTGCTTAGCCCACAACCCACATTGACCATCTCCCTAGAAGAGGGGCGCCCCCCTTTGCTCAATATCTCATGAAAAAATAAAAATACTTCATGGGGACCCCCAAAACTTTGCTAAACCTCCTCATTCATCCCCACTACACTTTTAATTAATAGGGACACTCAACCCTCAACCCTCACCCTCCTCTCTTGAAGCTAAAGTGCACCCCTCTTGATGTGACCCTCCTCCCTTGGATGGATGCCACTTGGAGCACATCCAAGTGGGGTCTCTCCTCACCTTTGCCTATAAAAGAGACCATCTCCTCCTCATTTTCTCATCTATTCTCATAGCAAGTTTACTATACCAAAATTTCTCCTCTCTTTTCCCTCACTCTCTCATGCTCTCATGTGTAAATCTTGCTACAAGTATTTGTAGCTATATTTTGGTGGATAATAAAGGAAGCTTTGGAGAATCTATGGTGTGCATTGGGAGTCTTCTCGGTGTCTCCATTGTGTATTTGTGAGGTGATATATTTCCATTTGTTTTTTCACTCTTGCTTTCACTAATTCTATTTGGAGACTCAAGCAAAGTATTTTGCTTGGGTGATGGTAGTAGTAGTATTGCTATTAACCTTGTAATAGTTTCTTATTTAGTTTGCAAAGTATTTTACAAACTTGTTGGATGCTCTCACCTCCATGTTTCATTGTGTAGCAAAGGCAAGCCTTTTGGGGAATCACTAAAGGATTGGAGGATTGGCTTTAGAGTGGAAAGCCAACTCTTTTAATCATCCAAAGTTTCAATATTTATCTAACTTTCTTTCCCTTCCTCTTTCTCATTTCTAAATGTTGTTATGATTTAGAATAGATACCAAAGTTTTCATAATCACATTCAAGTTGTCATTTAAATTCATTGTTTATTGGGATAATCAAATTTAACAAGTTTCATGGTTTTGTAGCATGTTTTAGAGAATATCCTTTGATAATTTTATGCAGATTTTTATCATCAAGGGAGAGTTGCTACAAGTGTTTTAGCCCCAAAGGCCTCCAAAAGGCATTTTCAAATTTGGACATCAAGTCCCCCTCCTTCCTACTCTTCTTAAATCATTGTAAGCCACCCTTGAGAGTCTCTTGGGTGTGTCTTCTTTCAAGTTTACATCAAAAATCTGATATTGTAATAGATTAGATTTGCGTTCTTGTTTTCATTTTTACATCCATCTTGGCCAAAACAATAGGCATTGTGTCTCCACTTGTGCCATTGTTGTGGGGTTGCAATTTATTTCCAAGTTTTCATTTCTTTCATTATACCCAACTTGGCCAAAACGGTAGGCATTGTGCCTCCACTTGTGCCATTGTTGAGGTTGTTTTTGCTTTCTACTAATTTTAATTCTTTTATTACACCCACCTTGGCCAAAACGGTAGGCATTGTGCCTCCACTTGTGCCATTGTTGCGGGGTTGCAATTTCATTTATTTTCTAAAGAAATCTAATAAAGCATTTCAATTTATTTATTTTGCCCCACCTTGCAAGAAATTGGCATAAGCCACTCTTGCAATAACGGAAGGCTTGTATAATTCTAAAATCATTGCAAAAGTAATCTTGTTGTTCCCCATTTTTGCCCCGTATTCTCTCCCCTTGCCACTTTGTGGATCATGGGTGACAAGAAAGGGCAAGGGTTGGAGATTTAGTAATTAGGCATCCAACCACTTATTGTTTTAACCATCAAAAAGAAGGCTTGTGGAAGATACTTGGGGTGCTAGGTCAGGGATGATCTCACGGCACTAGGTGTCCCCCGGGTTGAGTACCTTGCTCTTTGGATTTGCCCTGTGGAGCTAGGGCAAGGCCTTGTTTTCCTTGCTTATTGAGCACCCAACACTTCTTTTTGGTTGAGAGGATAACGGTTTTCGGGTAGTCACATAGTCTAGCATTCAATCTATCACATCTAATCCCCCTAATCAAAGAGAGACTTAAAATTTACTAAAATTAAGCTACACACTACATTCACAACACTTGCAATCCCATTTTCAAAGCAATTTATCTCACAACATAGCATCTCAAGTTTACTTTTCAAGCAATCTCAACGTTGTGTGATTTATTTTTCAAGCAAGTCAATCTCAAGCAAATTTACCTTTCAAGTTTTGGAATCACATTTTAAGGCAATTTACTTTTCAACTATTTTGACATTGCAAGCAAGTTACTCTCAAGAAACTCACTTTTCAAGCAACATCTTTCATTGTGGTATCTCATGTGATTAGTTTAGAATCCAATTTCTCTTTTGTATAGTTGTAATATCATTTAAGTGGCTATTCTTTTCATAAGTTTTATTCATGTATGTTTCAATTATTTCATTTGTAAGTTGATATGAGTTGAATGTTTCTTATTCTAACTATTCTTTAGTTCCTCTTATATATATTGTGCAATTATCTAATTTGTTATTTTCATTGTAAGCTATCTTGCCCTAATCAATTTATATGTTTCAATTTGTAATTATCTCAAGTATAAAGTAATTTCTTGTTGTATCCAATAGCATTGTTGATTTCTTGTATAATTGTACTTAATTCCTTTGTTGTATAATCTAATTGACCCCTTGCCCAACCCATAGGAACTAGTCTTAGTTGACCTTAGGGAAAGGTTTGATTTTCATTAAAAGATTTGCATTTGCATCGTTGCTTGCCATATAGGCTAGTTTCCCCTTACCTTTAACAAACCAAAATTAACTCCTAGAATTCATCAAATAATTCACATAGTAACTAGGGTCTCCCCCCCTTTGGCTTCCCTAGGAGTAAGCCTAGACGGAAGAAGTTCAAGTTGAGGTGACAGTAGGCTTGATCTTAGGCATTGTGCCTCCAAGGACACACTAAGTGGATTGAACTTAGTCCACGTTAGCAAGTGTATAAGGACGGCAACAAGGTGTCTACAAGCATTCTATTATTTCAGTAATCAGCTCAACAACAATCATAAAGAAAACAAACGTATTTTAAATTGTTTGATAATCCAAAGTGAATACATATATAATTATAAGCAGTTTTTATTCTTGAAATAAGAAGGGCAGAAACAGAAATTCATTCTTTAGAAGACTTTATACTTAATTTTTTTCTTTTTGAGAACATGTTTGAGATATTACCTATAGTTTATATGAGATCGGGTATGAACCATTTCCCTTCAAGAAAATTTTAAAAAATGATGGTGACAAAAGGCAACAAATAATGGTGACAAAAGCAGTTGTGTATTTTTATTCCAAGTGGTTGAATTTTCAAAACAGAAAGAAATCGGAGAAAGTTTAACTCAATATGGATTGTTTCCAAGTGGTTCCGGAATTCGGGAATTACACCGATTCAGAGGTTTGGGATCTCGGGAATTCGGAGAGTTGCACTGATTCAGGATTTTGGGAATTAGAGTCCGGGAATTCGAAAATTTAGAAATACAACCCTTATGAGTGTGATGAGAGAGATTGATGGAATACTTGAATGACTTCAAACTATGGAGGAGTGAAGTTACTTCAGAATAATTTTTCATTTTATGTTTTTGTTGTAATTCTTGATATTGTAGCATTAAGAGGGGTGTTAGAGTATCCTCCAATACTGTTTATAATCTAATGTAAAAGTCATGTTCATATAAGTGAATAATAAATTGAGAATTAGATATCATTAAATAAAGTAGTTACATGGTACCGGTAGCAAAACTACCTAGCAAATGACATAAAAAGGGATCAACCCCATTGTATCAAATGACTTCATTGTAATAAAAGCATTACAGGAATCCATTTCTAATCATGTCTGCATCTTTCTTGTGTGCTTAAAAGTTTAACAAGGGATTGAGAAAGGAGCTCCAAGACACACTCCAAGCATGTATAATTCCTTTCTACTTGGGACATGGGCATCTTTAGGTTAAATTAGATGGGCTCTCTCATACTCTATCGATAAATAACTTCATGATCAATTACTTCTCAACCTTTTTTCATTGATTGTAGGATATCACGGAGTGCGAGAACCCAATTCCTCTAATCTCGCAAATATAAGGGCCAAACTGGCCAATGTCATTGGAAAAGGAAATGCTAGTGGAAAAGAATATGTGAAAAAAGATTTATGAGTGTGATGTTGATATTATGGTAGCTGTGGGAGGTATTAACCTCCACATGTAACCTTTGACAAGACTAGAATATTCTGGGAAGCAAGAGAAACCCTAAAACGTTGGATAATAAACCTAGGAGACAAGTCGGCTCAAGAGAATATTTAATATTTGAGTTATTGGCCTCCAAAAAGAGAAGTCGACTAAGTCAAGTGAGATAGAGTAGTATAAATAGAGGGCACTAGAGCTCATTTGTGACTCTCTCACTCTCATAACAGCATAAGACTAGTGGTGGACAAGTTTGGAGAGGGAGTGCAGCTACAGCTGCTGCAACTGGTATCTTGGTTATGGTTTGGACTTTTTGCTTGGTCTTTGGTTATTCTTGCTTTGTAATGTCCCTGAGCCAAATTTTTTGCTCAGAACACTAACTGTTTACTATTGTAATGTTTGTTCATGTGTTTGCAAGTGTTTCTGTATGATGTGCATAGGATTATTCAATATTGATAGACCAATAGATATGAAGCATACATTCATAAACAAGACAAGAGATATAAGAACACTGGTAGAGAATCACAATGTCATATCTGACCTTTATTTAGATAGTAAGGAGACCCCGTACATAAGATATTTGCAGATCTAGAAGAAAGCCCCAGCAATAACAAAATGGGTTCCAAGCCAATACAATAAGAAGAACAATACAAGATACATGCCTCCCAAAGGCTGTAAGGGAAGAGATCCAAGCCTCCAAAGGCCACCAGCAAGGAGATCTGACTGAAGATAGAAGAACCTAGCCAATGCACTGTCAAACCTCCCCAACTGGATAAGTTGCGCCCTACTCTGGATGTTTCCAAACCTCCAAGTTTCGGCCTACCCTTTCCTGACTTCCAAATCCTCCAAAACTCGCCCATAATGTAGATCGGGTTGAGAGAAACCTCTGGATCCAATCTCAAGTTGATCTGAGCAATGTTGCTCCTCCAAATAGGCAATCCCTAAACTGGATTGCACCCTCCCTGGTTGATAAAGTCAAAGAGGGTACGTTCTCCCCTCTAGGAACCTCCAAATGCCACCAAACTCTGTGAGATCATAGATCGGACCACTGCTACCAAGGTGCTGAAGTCTCAAGCCAATCTATGAAGATTTGAGCCTCCAAACACTGAAAATCCCTTTCTGCAGAGCGCCCTCTTTCTCTTCAATTTATGCCAAGCTCACAGAAATAAACTGCAAGGATAAACTCCTCTGGAATAGACTAGGAATGATGCCAGGGACCCTCCGAAGAGAACCCAAGTGTTACTTTCTCCAAATGCCTCCTACTGCCTCCAAATCGAACCAAAACCTCCAAGATGGTGCACCCCCTAGTTGGAAACCCCCCTGGGTTGCGCCCTATCCTTGTAAATGCATGTAGAACCAACCTGCAACACTGTAGAATGGTGTGGGAAGATTATTTCACCTCCGGGACCAAGCTTGGATCAAGGAAGGTGGGATCTTTCACCACCGAGTTGATCTCTAGGGTTTTAGACTCAAAACCCTCAAAATTGATTGTGCTCAAGAGCTCCAATGCAAATAAGATAATAATCCAGAATAAATAAGGAGTGCGCCCTGCCCTTTCCTTTATAGCTCCAATCTATTCCTCCATTGAGTTAGTTTTACCCCTAGGGTTAACTCTTAACCTAACTCATCTTTTCTTTTCCTTCGTTGAGTTACCCTTTTTCCACAAAGTCAACTTAACTTTAGAATATTACAATTCCTAGTTGACTTTCTCCCCAATATACCTGAGACTATAGTCTAGTGGGGAAGGCTAGACCACTGAGTCTCTCCAACCCTCTTCATCAAGAGGTGGGGGACATTACAGTCTCCCCTGCTATAAATTGCTTACCCACAAGCAATTTTGAACCTGTCTCCTGGATCAATTGCTCTCCTTCCCATGTGGCATCCTCCACATGTAGGTTCTTCCACTTAACCAAATATTCCCTGATGCTTCTTTTCCTTAGCTTCCTCTCCCTGAACTCCAGTATCTCCTCTGGTATCAGTACCAACTGTCCTTCTTCATCCATGGGTGGCAATTCCTCAATAGGAGTGATGTGCTTGTCGATGGCCCTCTTCAAACACGAAACATGAAAGACGTTATGTATTTTGTTGCCCTTTGTAGATCCAACTCATAAGCTACAGCCCCTACCCTCCTATGACTCTAAATGGACCAAAGAAACGGGCTTGGAGCTTTTCTGCACCACTTCTCTTAATTGATGCCTTTCGGTACGGTTGGAGCCTCAAATAAACCAAGTCACTGACCTCAAAGATGCGCTCAACTCTTTGCTTGTCTACCTATACCATAGTTGCAAGGAGCGTCTCCCCCCCCCCGCTCCTAGGCTCGGAAGCACGCTCCGAGCGGGAGCGTCCAGGGAGCACGCTCCGAGCGGTTTTAGGATGTTCCCTGCCCTTTTGGAAGCTCCACGTGCCCTTGAACACTCCTGGAGCCTAGGAGCGCGCTCCCAAGGGGCTCCCTGAACGCTCCCTACACGCTCCTTGGGCGCTCCCTGGACGCTCCCTAATGGTAATGTTAAAGTTAAGTAAAAGTGACATTTCCTTTATCTTTCATTTTTATCCTTTTACTTAAATTTTTAACATTACCGTTAATTGTTTCAGGATGTTTGACAGTGGTTCCAACCTCATTGGACTTCATATGGAGAAAGTAGAATTTTAGGTCCAATTCAAAATTCAGCAGACTTAACGGTTTTCAGGATTTCAAGATTGGCAAGATTACAACATTTCCACTAGATTCTATCAAGTATGAGGGTATGGAACTGGCATTTAATCAAGACCACCAAGCCCTCTATATACCCCAATGTTGGTGGTGTTGATTGTTAAACTCCTTTGTCATGGCCTTAGCAAAAATGTACCCTTCACTCAAACCAGAATCATTGATTAGGCATGTTAAGCCTTTTCTACCATATTTTAAGGCTAGGATTAGGTAGTTTCATCAAAATTGGGTGGTGTCGACTAATGTCCCTAGAGGATCGAGGTATAAGCAAAGTTAAGACAAGAGGTAAAGGATGAAAGATGATACTAATGATGTGTATCCCAATATAAGCGATGGTGGGACATTGCTTGTCATTCATGTTTGTCATTTAAATGTTCCTGCTTGTTTATTCGTAATGCTTTCTTTCAAAGTTTCAACTTTCAATATAATCATTAATATACTATGGATGGCATTTCGAACTTCATAATAATGTAGTATTCATCTACAAGCACAAATATGCATGTTTTCATATATTTTGCAACTAATTTATTTTTTTGCATGTTTTTGTTGAATATAAACGTAATATATATATATATATATATATATATATATATAATAGATGCTCCTGGGATGCTCCGCTCCCAAGGATTTTTGGAAAATGATGCTCCCGACGCTCCCGTTTTCTAAAACGCTCCCGCTCCGTGCAACATTGGCCTGTACCTTCTGTTGATTATGTGCCCTCTGTAGGTGATCCTTCAATTCCCTAAGGATGTCCTAACTCTGTTGAATCCAGTCCTGAACAATGGGAGCCCTGTTGTCACCGAAAGCAATCTCTACAAAGGAGAGAGGGTCATAACTGTATAAGGCCCTAAATGGAGGCATACCAAGACATATGATGAGTGGTGTTGTAACAGTATTCCCCCAAGTGAATCCATTTGACCCATGCCTTTTGTTGTCCTGCCAGATAGTTTATGAGGTAGCTTTCCACCCATTTGTTGACTATCTATTCTGACCATCCGTCTGTGGGTGATAACTGGTACTAGGTGTCAAGGTCGTACCTACTAGTCTGAAGAGCTCCTTCCAAAAAGTGCTCATGAACCTGCTATCTCAGTCACTCACTATGGTTTTGGGCAACCCATGCAATCTAAAAACTTCCCTGAAGAATAGGTCCGCAACCTGTGCTACACTGAAATTTGTGGCAATGGCAAAAAAATGTGCAAACTTCGTCAACCTATCCACTACTACGAAAATGCAGTCCTTGCCATGTACCTTGGGCAACCCTGTGATGAAATCGATGGATATGCTCTCCCACTTTTGCTCTAGGATGGGAAGTGGTTGTAGTAGTCCTACTGGGTGAGTGTGTTCATCTTTGTTGGCCTGGAAAGTGTTGCACTCCTTAATGTGGCTCATCACATCTTCTTTTAGACCCTTCCAAGCAAACCTCTCCCGTACCTGTTTGTACGTCTTGGCGATCCCTTGGTGCCCTGCCACTGGTGAATCATGGCATGCCTGTAACACCTTGGCCTTGAAGGTTGATTCGGGGACCAAGAAAATTCGGCCCTTGTAGTAAATGATGTCATCCATAATCCTGAAATTGTCATCTATCACCTGCCCATCCATTACTTCACAAGCAAATTTGTTCTTCAAATATTCCACCAAGAGGTGTGCCTTCCAATCTACTGAAATATCGGTCATGGCATAAACCGATGGTCTTCTGGACAAACATCTGCTACTACGTTATTCTTCCCCTTGACAAATTCTATGTCGAAATCATATGGCTAGATCTTGCTCACCCACTTTTGTTGCCTTTCATTCAAGTCTTTCTGGTCCAGGAAGTACTTGAGGTTGTTCTGATCTATCCTCACAACAAATTTTGCTCCAACTAAATACTGCATGAACTTGGCCAATGCATGCATGATGGCTACCATTTCTTTGTCATAGATGGTGTAGAGGAGCTCATGATCTCTCAACTTTCGTCTTTCATAGACAATTGGGTGCCTGTTTTGCATAAGTATGGCTCCAATGCCTACCCCTGATGCATCACACTCTACTGTGAAGGGTTGTGTGAAATCTGGAAGGGCCAATACCGGGCATGTACTCATTACTTTCTTCATTTTTTCAAAGGTGGCCTGTGCTTCTGGGTTCCATTTGAAGGCTCCTTTCTTGGTCAAATCAGTCAAAGGTGAGCAAAGTTGAGAAAAGCCTTTGACAAACCTCCTGTAATAGCAGCAGATGCCCAAAAACCCCTTCAACTCAGTGAGTGTCTTTGGTGTGGGCCAGTCGATGATGGCTTGTATCTTTTACTAATGTACCTGTACCCCCTTTACTCCAATAATGTGTCCTAAGTAAAGGACCTCTGTAATCCCAAATTCACACTTAGACTCCTTGGCATATAAGGATTGCTCCTCCATAATTGTCAAAATCTGTTCCACATGCTAAAGGTGCTCCTCCCAAGTCTTGTTGTAGATTAGTAAATCATCAAAGTAGACTAATAAAAACTTCCTTAGTTGCTTGTTGAACAAATGATTCATGCACAATTGGAAAGTGGTTGGTGCATTAGTCAACCCAAAGGGCATGACTAGAAACTCATAATGTCCATAGTGACACCGGAAAGAAGTCTTGGAAATATCTTGCTCCCTCATTTTAATCTGGTGATAGCCGAAGTGCAAGTAAATCTTAGGGAAATATACTGCCCCATGGAGCTTATCCAATAGCTCATCAATCTGTGGGATGGGATATCTGTTTTTGATGGTCTTCTTGTTGAGGGCTCTGTAGTCAATGCACATGCACATTGTTCCATCTTTCTTTTTCACTAGCACTACCGAAGATGCAAAGAGACTGGAGCTCGGCCTGATGTGACCCATATCCAACAATTCTTTAATGGCCTTTTCAATTTCTTCCTTGTACTTCTTGGGGTGTTTGTAAGGAGTGGTGATGATAGGTTTCGCACCCTCTAACTCTATGATGTGCTCAAACCCCCTATCTGGTGGTGCTCCTGGTGGTATAGGCTCAAAGACCTTGTTGTGCCTATCCATGATTTTATTGATCTCTGGTGCGTAGTGTGTTTCCCCCTTTTTGTCCACTGACTGAAATTCTGCATTCTGCTGTGTTATACCCCACTTTTAGGGATAACCAGGAGATCATGTCTCGAGGCCCACAGGTCCTAAACATGGAGTACCAAGAGTCGAATCGATTTTAGCATGGCTATGGAGGGCCCACCTTTTCTTCCTTTCAGCGCCTCTATCTTGTCAGTAGCAGCAGCATCCATCACCATCAGCTTGGTCTTGTGTCGGAGATGTTTCTTGCTCCATGAGGTAATGAGTCTGGGTATCATGGTATGTGTCACTTTGATCATCAACAACCTTGAATATGTGCATCTGATTCCTTTTATTTCTAACAAATGCTTGGATCTTATGCTTGCCCACTTGACCATGTTTGGGGGGATTGACAAGATGCCCTAGTAAGCCTGTGTCCGTAGGTTTTGGTTTGCCACTGGGGAGGGTTTCTGAAAAGCCATCGTCCACTCCCATCATAACACCACCTTTTCATCTTGCTTCCCGCTCATCTATCCCTTACACTTCTCCGAGCAATGGGTTGACCTATTTACAGGATTGCATCTTACCTCTTGGGAAGAAGGGGCTAAAGGCCCAGAAGGTAAAAGCAAGTTGGCAAAAGATAAAAGCCTAAGAATAAAACCTCTAGATGCTTCGCCCAGGGATCCCCGAGAAAGCAATAAAAGGCTTCTCAGCAAGAAACAAGAGGGACCCGTAAAAATAACAAAACAAGACCTAGTCAAAGGATAGGGGGTCTCATCACGAGCCAGCCTATTAGGTCCATGGGTACCTAGCAGTATGACATTAACACCATCTGGTTACCATGCCAGGGTAGTGACTCTTGGTTGGATGGCAAAGGGAAAGGGGGTCTCATCACGAGCCATCCTTCTCATTTATGCAAAAGTACTTGTGGGTAACATTATCACCACTGGTCACCACGCCAGGGCAGTGTCCCCTGATTAGCCTCTTGAAGAAAAAGAAATAAAGAATAAAAGAATAAAGGCATGGACTTGGAAAGATTTGCATCCAGGACAGGTGCAGCTCGCCTTCTACAAAGGCACCCACAGGTAAAGCCTTGCATCCTCTACTCCCACTGCACCCACAGGTAAAGCCTTGCATCCTCTACTCCCACTGCACCCACTTGCCAGGACATCCCTTGACCACCTCACCCACTTACATGGCTCTGATGAGCTCTCTTTCAGAAACTTTCCTTTTCTGGCGAACACTAGCCCAATAGGACGCCCTGTCATTTTCTCCAAACTTGTATTGCAGGCTCATGTAATGTCTTTGAGCTTTTAATTGATGTATTAGGGATTTTATGCACATGTTTAATAATATTGATGATGAGATGTGATTAACATTGCTATGATCCCAGTGACTTATGAGCCCATGGAGGGCGTAGCTGTTGATGTGCAGGATCATGCCCGACAGACAGGTACCATTTTGGACCGGTACACATAGGGAGATGATCAGTTCGGACCTCCATAGGGCTGAAGAGCCCATCAGATGGATGTTGAGACCCCATCAGGGGGCAGAGACAGGACAAAGATGGATCAAGGGCTTTGCACCGGAGAAGAGGAGGACGGTCCACCAGAGGCACCCTGGCAAAGCTTGACCTAGGGGGATTATGCCCTTTTCAGTGGAACATTGGCCTTGGATGGCCTAGGACGTCACCCATGATGATCATGACATCATCCAGCCTTATGGACGTCTTGGGAGGCAGTGTTGGCATGTGTGGCAGGCTGGAAAATCCCAAGGAGGGCTAACGTTTTGCTTTAGGATGTTGCATCTGCCCTAGAAGGGGCTAACGTCTCCCTTAAAGGGGCATGACGTCTCTCTTTAGCTTGATTAGGGTTTAATTTTGAACATTTAATGTAAAACAGTATGATTTTTAGTATTTTGGCCTTGTTGGCCTTTTTTATGACCTAAAAGTGAAATTAGGTCATGGTACAGAATAAATTGAGGGTTTTCACTCTCATTTTTTCATCATCTCTCACTCACTCATTAGTGAGGTCTAAAATTTGCGCAACACTTGGGTTCTTTGGCTGAAATTGTGAGGCGCACCTATTGAAGGAAGGCATTTTTTGGATTCTATTGGCATTTCTTGATGGAAGGTGTTACAACTATGGTTTGTTATGTTATTTCTTGGTGATATGTAAGTAAATTTCTGCAAAAATTCTTGATTGAATGGTTGTACTGTTATTTCTTCCATGTATTGTTATAAATTTGTTGAATAAACCCTAGGTGACAAGTACACATTGTAGGTCCTTGACTCATGCCCCCGTCAAGAGATTTTTCAGCCATTGTTTGAAGAGGGAAAGAGCCTAGCCGTAGCTACACTCTTTTCTCCTCTTTATTTGCTAGTTGTTTTACTTTCAAGCTAAGAAGAGGAAGACACATCAGACCCTGGTTCTTCTACACTTTGATGGGTCGATTTTCTAGGGTTTGTTGGTGAAGCCTTGTTGTAGCAACACGTTGCCTTCCAAACCCTCTTGTCTTAGTTTTATGCCTTTTTCTCAGCTAGTCGTCTTGCCATTACATTAAGGAAGGAGGAGAAAGCACTGAGGCCTAGTTTCTTCTACACTGAAGTGAGCCTCTCTCCCCTAAGGTTTTGACTTTGAGGCCTTGCCATAGCAACACCTCAAATCTCCTGCGTCCTCCTTTTGACTCCATTAACCCTGGAAACACACTAATCTAAGACCTAGCCTATGAGTATTATGATCAAAATCACTCTCAATACTTTGAATGGAACCCTAACTATTCTAACCCTAGCTTAAAGACTAACCCTACTAACCTATTGTTGTCGTCATCCTTTGCTATTATCATCATTTGTGCATCTATCATTTCTCTTAAAAGCAATTGAATGGTTATTTAAGGGCATTACTTGAATGAAGTGTTGATTGTTACATTGAATGCCACGTTTTCTTAGCATTTAATGAAGAAGTGAATCATTGCTATTTTATAAACATTGACTTCGTCAATATTCATTATTCAATTGCTTATATGTATATCAGATAGTCATTGATTATATGAAGTACTAACCAAGTGAGTAAGCTTGCATATATTGTTTCTTGTTGCTTTGTCTCTGGCAGGTGCATCTCTATTTTATGGTTATACTTCTCTTTATTGGTTGTTAGCCGGACTATCTGCTCGGTGGTGACTTGTGCGGGGGGGAATTTACCTTTTGGTCTTGTTATCCTCGATATCTAGGGATAACTAGGAGATCATGTCTCGAGGCCCACATGGTCCTAGACATGGAGTACCGAGAGCAGGATTGACTTCAGCATGGCCCTGGAGGGCCCATCTTTCTTCTTCTCAGCCAGACTTGTCCTGTCAGCAGTAGCAACATCCATCACCACCGGCCTGGGCTTGCATCGGAGAGGACTCTTGCTCCATGAGGTAATTGGTCCAAGGTATCATGGTATGTGTCATATTTGATTGTTATAACCTTCTTATATATGCATTAGGTTCCTTTCATTTCTGATGACTGCACCTCCTTATATATGCATTAGGTTCCTTTCATTTCGATGACTACTTGGATATTACACTAACCCACTTTACCACCTGCTAGTGATTGATAAGTAACTTAGCAAGTTAGTATTCATGGGTTTTGGTTAGCCACCCAAGGGGGATTGAAGAACCATCGTCCGCCCCACTATATCTTATCACCTTTACATCTTATACCCCACTCAACCATCCCATTCCCATTGTCCAGGCATTAGGATGATCTACTTGAGTGGTTACACTTTGTCCTATGGGAAAAAAGGGGCTAAATGCCCATAAGGTAAAAGCAATTGGTAAAAGGTAAAAGCCATAGGAACTCAGAGATGTTTCACTAGTGGGATCCCCCGAATAAAAAGGCCTCTCGATAAGAAACTAAGGGACCCTAAGAAAATTGATAAATAAATAAATGCAAGACTTAACCAAGAGGGATGGAGGTCTCATCATGAGCTGACACATTATGTTCATAGGTATACAGCAATATGACACAATTAATCGTCACCAAGCCAAAGGACCTTTGTCGGCGTATCGTATGAAAGGAGGTCTCATCACAGCCACTATCATTTCTAAAAGATACCAAATATAACGCCGTCACTGGCTCCAAGCCAAGGCAAGAACCTCCTCGGGTCGACCTTTGTAAAAGAAAGAAAAGCAATAAAAGAAAGATGAGGGAATAAAAGGGCTTGGAAAAATGCATCCATGACAAAATAACTCGCCTCCTACAAGCACCCACGACAACACCAAAATTTTGGTCTTACTATAGTTGGACATCGCTAAAACCATATCACTTCATTAAACATGGCTTGAATAATCTTTGGAGGAAACTTTCCATCTCTTTGTAGTATATTAGCCCAATAGGTTGTTCTGCCGGTTTCTAGGGGCTTTGTATAGTAGATCCTGTAATGTCTTTGAGCCTTAGATATGTTAGGATTTCATGCATATGTTTGATAACCTTCTTAATGATGAAATATGTTTTACATTGCTATGATATCTAGGACTGATGAGCCCATGGAGGGAGCAACTTTTGATGTGTGTGGCAGACCATACCCTAAGTGGATGTACCAGATCGGTGCACATCTGGAGATGATTAGCTCGACCTCCATAGGGCTAAGACACGATGGTTGGCCGGGATGGCAGAGGCGGAGGTAGTTATGGACGAGTCTGCATGAAGAAAGAAGCTAAGGACCATCGTGATGTTCATGCAGATTTACCATGTGGGGACTACCGCAGCATGGGACGATGGGTTTGATGGATAGGACGCCACCCAGACAGGGGCCTGATCGCCGGAGCGTGCATGGCGCAAAATGGGCTTGTTTGGCACACATGGCAAGGTGCAGATTCTTTAGGCCAACGCTTTGCTTGTTGGATGATGATTATGCTCTGAAAGGCCCAACGTCTCATAGGGGCCTGATGTCTCCATGTTTAGCTCATTTTGGCATTTTTGGCATTTAATGTGACAAATAATGAAGTATTGTTAAGTCAGCCTTGTCGGTTGCTCTTTAAATGACCTATTTTGTTAATTAAAGGTCATCAGAATCATATATTGAGATCGTTGGAGTCATTTTGAGAACATAACTCAGTCTCTTGTGAGAGATATACTTTAATCTTTTGTCTTGGTATTTGTTCTTGGAGTTGAGGCGCTACACTTGAATTATCTTTGGAATGTATATGGTGTTTTTATCATTGGAAGGTGTTACAACTAGGTTTGATGTTTTTCATGAATTTGTAAGTGTTTTCTCATCAAACTTCTTGATTGAATGGTTGTTGATTAAATATCTTACATGTATATTCACATTTTGTTATTATCATGCTTAATCATTGAAACCCTAGGGAGCCAACACACAAGTAGGTCGTGGCTTCATGTCCCATGATAAAAACTAGTTTAGCTAATAATAAAGAAGGTTTAGCCTAGCCATAGCTACACTAGCCATTCTTTTTTTTCTGAGTTAGATTTTGAATTATAAGTTGAAGGAGGAAGACGTCCTAGGCCTAATTTAGTTTACACCTAGGGTTTTGACCTTAGGGTTTGAAAAGCCTTGTCCCCAAGCAACACTTTTCAGCCCTAGACTTATAGTTTGAAGCTAGCCGTTTTGCCAAAGAGTTCTAAAGGAAAGAGGGAGGAGCATGAGGCCTAGCTTTCGCTACACCGGAATGAGCCTCCTCCCCTTAGGGTTTTGACTTGGTGGCCCTGCCATTGCAGCACCATCAAGCCTAACTCTCCCATTTAGATTTAGATTCTCCCAAGCCATTAGCCTTACTCCTTGACTCCATTTACCCTAAGGCACTAGTCTAAGAATACAACGTTGAGCTTTTTGTGCTAAAACAACTCTTTCAAACTCTTTAAATTTGAAACCCTAACTAACCCTAGCGTCTAGACAAACCCTAATTGTTGATGACGTCTTGCCTTATTTGAAATTTTGTTTGGACTAAAAGTTGCGGCTGACTCATCCCTTGATATCCATAGAGGTTTTGAGCAATTTCATTGGTCAATTTAGCCAAACATCCACCTCTTTGACTAGCTAACCTAACCCTAACCAGCAACAATATAGGTGACGTCAAGCTTGTTTAAACCCTTGTTTGGCATAAAACGTTTTGACATTGTCACCCTGTTTAATAGACTTTGAGTTGCTGATTATTTTCATAAGCTTATTTGATAAAACGTTCCTCTCATTGTCTTCAAAAATTGACCTAATACTAGGGCTGACGTCACCCTAAATCTGCAATAGTGACGCAGCAACAATATTTATATATGAGCAGATTTATGATATTTATTGCATTGTGATAATACAAGGATTTGATTTTATACATTGAATGCCAATATCTCTTGTGTCTTTATTGAAGAAGTGACATAAAATATAAGTTTTAATTGCAATCATTGACTTCGTCAATAATTACCTTTCATCATTGCTCATATGTATTTAAGATAGTCATTGATATCTTTGAAGTACTAATCATTGTATGCACATTCTTTTAGTTTTATTTGCCTTGTCTCGCAAACAGGTGCCATTCAGTGGGATCTCTTCTCTTTGACTATCCATTTGGCAGTAATCTGTGAAGGGAAAGTTTACCTTAACCCTTGAAAGCCTTAAACCCTTGATCCTTCTCCTTCAAAACCCCAGATTACTAGGGACATCTCCCTTGGGATTAGCCACCCTAAATAGAAAGAGCTCCCCATCGAGGTGACAGTGGGTGGGGAAGCTCCTGTTACGCCAGTTTGAGCCTTGACTTCAAGCTACCTAAACCTCCTACAAACTGAGCAATAACAGGTCTTACAATCCTTTGCCTTCTCAAAACCCCAGGTCACCGGGGATGTCTCCCCTGGGCCTTACCTCCCTAAACAGAAAAAACCATCTCATTGAGGTGACATTGGGTGGGATTGGTTCCAATTAGGCCAGTTTGATCTCTTTTCATCCATTTACTTTCCTAACTACAAACTGCGTGATAACATTTTGGCGCCGCTGTCGGGGAACACTGAGTCAAACCTTCCTCAAGACGACAACTTTTCGGTAGGCCTTGCCTCTAGAAGCCTTATCTTACAAGCTTACCTGGCGACTCCACTTAGGGTGTTTTACCTTTATTTTTTGATGATTTCAAGCAAATCATCTGGCGACTCCACAAATAGCTAATGATGACCCGTAGTGGGCGTCAGTATATACCTTCATCTACTACTATGACCTCTACAAATCCTATCACCCCCGTGACTTCTCCCAAATGGTCTCATGAAGAACTCTTTGGCCCTTTAGGCTTAGCTAACACCCAAGGGGGGTTACATGATCTACCCAATAAGGTTGAATCCTGGATACCTAAGTTTTCAGGAGAAAAGGGATCCTGTGGCGGCTCTCATTGGACCAAGTTTTGTGAAGGGTTTCATTTTCACCAATCCGGACAAGAACACCCTGATGTCTTTTTAAGGCTCTTTGTGAGCTCACTCACCGGAAGTGCCAGAAAATGGATTAACAAACTCCCGAAAGGAAGCATCAAAACCCCTGAAGATCTTGAACAAATCTTTAAGAAAAATTGGTGTGAAAAGGAAAGCATGGATTCCCTTTACTCTCAATATACTGATATTTGCAAGGGTTCCAACGAGGGCATTAGGGATTTCAATGATAGGTTCAATCTTCTCCTCAAAAAGGTCCGACCTAACTTAAACTCAGAAGAAGCTATCCTCCAACACTACTTGAACTCATTGGAAGGAATTTTGCAGTTTACTCTCAAAGATCGGTCACCCTCAACTCTAGAAGAAGCACAAGATTTCGCTTACCAGATTGAGAGGAACCTTGAATTCGAAGACTACATCTATTAGGTTAATCTCTCGCACAATAACAACCCTTGGGAATCTAGTGACGAGGATATCACAGAAACTGAACCCAAGCTCCTAGAAATCCTTGAAGTAAAACTCATGCCTCCCAAAAGGAAATGGAGCACATCTTTCTCAAACACCAAGGATGTCTTGAACTTTTCAAGACAACATGAACCATCCAAGGGTTTAGGTATGGCTACTTATAAAGAACCTAATTTTGAAGATTCCTTATTTGTCTTGAACACACCAATTTCAGAAAATCAAGATATGAGTGAACCCGGATTTCAGTACTTTGGCCAAACCAATAGGGACCCGAAAACGAGGTTTGAAGAGCCCTGAGTACATAATGGAACCAATTTAAGCACTAGTATGTCCTATATCTTACAAAGGGTTAAAAGAATTCGTGAAATGTTGGAAATTCCTTTTCTGACAAAGCAAGACCCGGATGACCAATTATCGTTCGAAAGGACTTCCACACTACTACAAACTGGTCATTTTGAGCAAGATGAGCAAACATCCTCTCTCTTATTAACAGATGATCTTGGACATAGTGACTATAACCCGGTGGATCCATGCTTGTTTCAAGATTGGCCCACTCTTCCCTTGACAGAAGAGGATACAAATTGGGGTGATTTTCCCGATGATGTCTTTGACATCTCTGAAGATTGGGATGATTATTGTCCTACACAAGGAGATTGCTATCAAGTACAAAAAGGAGTTGGTTTCGTTAAATGGGAAGAAAATGTTTTCAGGGACATTGAAGTCCATGACCATATAAACAACATAGGCCATGTTATAGAAGGCCCTCAAATCGACCTCAATATCACTCTTGAAGAACACCGAGAAGAAATGAAACAGGCAGCAAGGAAGGCAAGAATGGAAATAATAAACAATTTGGACCCTGAGTCAAGGGAGAAGTTGGCGAAACGAGAATTTCAGGTATATAGGCAAAAGAAACTAAACCAACCTCCCCTTACCATTCCTACAATGACTCAGACAAAGCCTTCAAAATCGAACCCCCCTCCTCCTAAAACACCCAAGACCGAAAAGGCGGACTTGGACTTTGACTTCGAAGGAACCTTATCCAAAATGCACGTGACCATCCCTCTGAAAGAAGTCATTAAGGTGTTATTTATTAAACAGAGATTTGATAAATTCTTCAAAGGGACAGATGAACCTATGGACCCTCCTATTATGTTACAAGCTGATCACTTTAGGGTCCGGTATGACGAACACCCGCCCTTCTTCATGACCTTGCTAATGAATAATAAAATCCTTAACAATTGCATGTTAGATTCAGGGGTCGGTGCTAACATGATGTCTCTCAAGGCCATGCAACAATTAGGTCTGAAAGTCACACGACCTTACAGAAATGTGTGTGGCTTCGAATCTAAAGCCATACCCACACATGGAGTAGTTGAAAATGTGGAAGTTTGCCTTAAGGAGTACCCTGAGAAAGTAATCCACATTGACATCGTGATAGTAGACATCCCAGATGTGTGGGGAATGTTGTTGTCTAGGAAATTTGCCTCAAAGTTGGGTGGCACCCTTGAGATGGACCTCACTTATGTGAATTTACCTTTGAAAAATGGAATAATAGGTCGTCTCCCAAATGTGCCAGTAACCAGAACCCATGTGCAAGAAACTAATCACCCCGTCAAAAATAACAAAGCACACGAGCAAGTCATGGAAGATCCTCCTAAATCTTCTCCTAAAGATGTTCCCTTTGCAAAAAAGGAAGATCAGATACAATGGCCCACAAAAGAAACATACCTGCAACTCCTAGATAAGTATAAAGACAACGAAGTTAGGACCATGAAGTTGCAAAAAACAGGAGAAGGTGACATATTGATTCAACCTTCCAGGCAAGAAGTCTTTACAGCAGAAGACCACCCACCTCCCTCTGCACAATACACCAGGGTTGTTCAAGGAACGACCAATTTCAAAATCAGAGAGTACAAGGAGGGGGACGTAGTATGGATGTGGGATACCAATAAAGGGGAGCCTACTAATGTCAAAGGAAGTACTCAATTTTGGCTTGGCCCTTTCAAAATTGGAAGAAAGTCAGTTAATAACTCTTTTTACCTGTCTACATTGGAAGGACGAAGACACACAGTGTCGGTCAGCAGGCACCTCCTCAAACCCCACCAAGGTGGGGGGACCTGACTTCACAGGTAAGTACAAGTAAGTAGGCATTTTTGCATTCGTGTATTATACCATTTGCATTGCTTGTTAGTTTGTTTTCACATTCACACTATTGATTGCTTTATTTCAGTTTTATATATTATATGTATGCTGGGGTGGCATTACTGCCCCATTTGGTTACTAATATCGCTATTGATATCGACCAAGTAAATAGGTTATGCCAGAGATGTTGAGGTTCTCATGCACTCTATGGTGAGCACATGTCCTCGAGTTGGAGCCAAATGTTATCCCCCACTTTTAGGGATAACTAGGAGATCATGTCTCAAGGCCCACAGGTCCTAAACATGGAGTACCGAGAGCCGGCTCGACTTTAGCATGGCCCTAGAGGGCCCACCTTTTCTGCCTTTCAGCGCCTCTATCTTGTCAATAGCAGCAGCATCCATCACCATCAGCTTGGTCTTGTGTCAGAGATGGTTCTTGCTCCATGAGGTAATGAGTCCGGGTATCATGGTATGTGTCACTTTGATCATCAACACCTTGAATATGTGCATCTAATTCCTTTAATTTCTAACAAATGCTTGGATCTTATGCTTGCCCACTTGACCATGTTTGGGGTGGTTGACAAGATGCCCTAGTAAGCCTGTGTCCGTAGGTTTTGGTTTGACACTAGGGAGGGTTTCTGAAAACTCATCGTCCACTACCATCATAACACCACCTTTTCATCTTGCTTCCCGCTCATCTATCCCTTACACTTGTCCAGGCAACGGGTTGACCTATTTACAAGATTGCACCTTACCTCGTGGGAAGAAGGGGCTAAAGGCCCAGAAGGTAAAAGCAAGTTGGCAAAAGATAAAAGCCTAAGAATAAAACCTCGATATGCTTTGCCCAGGGATCCCCGAGAAAGCAATAAAAGGCTTCTCAACAAGAAACAAGAGGGACCCATAAAAATAACAAAACATGACCTAGTTAGAGGATAGGGGGTCTCATCACGAGCCAGCCTATTAGGTCCATGGGTACCTAGCAGTATGACATTACCACCATCTGGTTACCATGCCAGGGTAGTGACTCTTGGTTGCATGGCCAAGGGAAAGGGGGTCTTATCACGAGTCAGCCTTCTCATTTCTGCAAAAGTACTTGTGGGTAACACTGTCACCACTGGTCACCACGCCAGGGCAGTGTCCCCTGATTAGCCTCTTGAAGAAAAAGCAATAAAGAATAAAAGAATAAAGGAATGGGCTTGAAAAGATTTGCATCCAGGATAGGTGCAGCTCGCCTTCTACAAAGGCACCCACAGGTAAAGCCTTGCATCCTCTGCTCCCACTGCACACTTAGACACACAACACACTTGCTCATTGAGAGACAAGTTTCAGATCTGCTGGTTAGAGAAGAAGGAGAGAGAGTGGCGCATATCTAGGAGAGGACTTTTTATATTAGCATAAGAGGTCTCTTGGCATTGTATTGGCTATCTATATTAAGGAAGTTTTGCTGGGTTTTCTTCCCCTAGATGGTTTCCCAGGATAAATGTTGTGTCTCTTGTGATTGTGTATTTCTCAGTGATCTTGGATTATGCTATTGTTATCTAATGAAATGCAAACATCTATAATAATGGCTTAAACATTAACATCATCATGATCCGACCTATCACGTCCATGGATATCTAGTGGTATGACATTGCCATCATTTGGTCACCAAACGAGGGCAATGGCTCTCAGTTGCATGGCTGAGAGAAAGGAGGTCTCATCACGAGCCAGCCTTCTAATTTCCATTAGGTGTTTGTGGGTGACATTGCAAAAAGTGCATTTCAGACGAAGGTACCACACACCCTCTACAAAGGCACCCATGAATGAGACACTACGGCCCCTTGTATGTCATGAGCCCTATACCCATTGAGTCTTGACCCCTACCACCTCATCCACTTTACATGGCTTAGAGATGGACACCTAGGAAGTTTTCCTTAACCTAGGGCAAGACCTACCCATCAAGACACCTCGTCAGTCCTCCCATACTTAAGCTTGACAAGTCGCATAGTGTCTTTGAGTTGTTAATTGTTTGATATAGTGATCTTTGATGCACATGCTTAGATGGCTTATTTATTGATTGGATCCACTTATCATGATGTTATGACTTGAGATCCTTGGA